>BQNB010109081.1:0-22825 GCA_026074375.1 Tanacetum coccineum | reverse complement strand
TTTGGCAGTTTTTGTTTGTTTTTGGTCATTTAAGCTCGTTTTTAGAGGTAAAAGATATGTGTAATTAAGCACTTATCAGCTACTATAGGAGGAATGTTTTTATGCGGTGCTAACGATTTAATAACTATCTTTGTAGCTCAAGAATGTTTCAGTTTATGCTCTGTTAGCCTCAATTTATTGAGTCGAACAAGGAAGTTCGATCACTCTACGATGGAGCTTCGGTCTTTAATTAGTTAATGTTGTAATAGGATAATATCGGGAATCGGGCTCGATAGTTAATCTAATATTGTATATGTTTCGGGTTTAATCCCAAGCAAAACCCGAGCCCGGGTCCTAGTTAAATATCCCGCGCGTCACTTTTAAGTGTCGGGGTATATAAGGAACTTTTCCACTTGGAAAAGTTAGTTGTTGAAAGTTGTTCAAAATATCTAAAAATATCTTTTCACTTTCTCTCTCAATTCTCTCTCTTCTTTCTCTCTCTAGAACAACTCTTTCTTTCTCCTTTCTAGTTCCGATTTCGTGATCGATTGTGTGTTATGAAGTGTTAACGGGATCCTACAATTGGCATCAGAGCTACGTGTGGATTCGTGGTTGATTCGTGTGGTTCAACAAGATCAAATTCGTGGGTCAAAAAGAAGTCAATAGAAAAAAATCAAACCCGAATTTTTGTGCTTAGATGTGTGAATGTTTATGTTATTAAGCAAGATCTAGGCATAAGGTAGCTAATTGTGCAAGAGAAATCAAGTTAAAAGGTCAAAAAGGGTGATTATAAGGCGATTTTTGGTGGAAAAAGTCGTATTTTTCGTCGTTGCGTTTTGACTCTCTGGCAAAATTCATGTTGCGTTTTGATTTTCTTCTTGTTGCGTTTTGATTTTTTATTAAACAGGTTCAAAACGCAATCATTGCGTTTTGGTTAGAAGAAATTTTAAAATATTAAAATAATCAAAACCCTATTTCGAAATTTTTTTATGGTTGCGTTTTGGATATTTTTGAATATTATATTGACTGCGTTTTGACCATTGCGTTTTGACCATTGCGTTTTGACCATTGCGTTTTGACCATTGCGTTTTGACCGTTGCGTTTTGCTTAAATTTCATTGCGTTTTGACCAAATCTCAACCACTGCGTTTTGATAAAGTTCATTGCGTTTTGATTCAAAAGTCACTGCGTTTTGGTTAAAGATAGCATTGCGTTTTGTCTAGAAATCTTGTGTGAAGAAAAGGGTTTCAGTAAAACAGCCATAACTTTTGATCCGTAAGTCCGTTTCAGGCCCGTGACCTCTCAAATCGAAGAGAAAAACGAGACGGATCACGCTGTAACCACCCTTTAGTTGGTTAAGGATTTTTCGAGGCCCAAAACACTCGTTTACTATGATTTATTGACATTTTTCAGTTTTTTGGAATTTGTGTTAGACTTGTTTTTGTTCTAGCTCACGGCCCATCTGTATTTTTAGGCCCGTTTCAGTTTGGTGAGCCTATTTAAACAAACAACTTTAACCCTAGCCAGAAAATTATCTGTTTTTAGACAATTAAATCATTGGCCGCTGATTCCGAATCAAATCATTCACGGTTTTCTATTGATTTTGTAAAATCCCGTTAATTCTTTTATCGGTTTTAATCATAGACGTGTAAAATCCCGTGAATGTGACCTGCCTACAAGACCACAACTTCAATCACATCATATCCACTTAAGATCCAACAAAATCTTTCACACTTCATATTTCATAACTATTCATTCATCATGTCTACTCCAGTTAACACATCCTCAACAGATAGCCAAATGCACAACAATATCATGGCAGTTGGTTCAAAAGATCGTCCACCGATGCTTGGACCAGGAAGATATTCTCAGTGGCGTTCGCGTTTTCTACGATACCTCGACACTAAATCGAATGGTGAATATCTGAGGAAGTGCATCTTTGAAGGTCCATATACGCCCTATCGAACGTATTATTGCCTGCAGTTGAATCAGCAGAGAAACATCTACCGTAGCTATGCACATGAAGAGCTGAGACAATACACAACATGGAAACAGAGAAATAAAACTTTACTTTCAAGCTGAAAAGGAAGCTATTTTCTTGATTTTGACTGGTATTGGAGATGAAATTTACTCAACTGTTGATGCATGCAACACATCTAAGGAGATGTGGACAGCCATTGAAAGGCTACAACAGGGTGAATCGTTGAACGTACAAGATGTAAAGACCAATCTATTTTGGGAATTTGGGAAGTTTACTTCTCGAGATGGAGAATCCATGGAGTCTTATTACTCACGGTTTTATAAACTGATGAATGAGTTGACAAGGAACAACTTGCAAGTTTCACCAATGCAAGTGAATGTTCAATTTCTTCAACAACTTCAACCAGAATGGTCGAGATTTGTGACGGTTGTCAAGCAGAGACAGGAAATAGACACAGTCTCATATCACAAGCTGTTTGATGTTCTGAAGCAGTTTCAAAACGAAGTTAATGATATCCGTTCTGAGAGATTAGCCAGAAGTGCAAATCCATTAGCACTTCTTGCGGCTGCTCAACCATATTCAGATAACTACTATCAGGCACCAAAACCTCAAAGATCGAATGCACCATCATACATGCAATCTTCTTCCACACGACCAAGTGCGTCTACCAGACACAAAGGCAAAGAGATCGCCAATAACGTTACTCCTCAATCTGAGTCCGTTTCTGAGGAAGACAGTGATCCAGAACAAGCTCGGAGGGATAAGGATATGAAAAAGAATTTGGCACTCCTTGCTAAGTACTTCAAGAAGCTGTACAAACCTACCAACAACAACCTTCGAACTTCTTCAAACTCCAGGAACAAGACTGAAGATACTACACCAAGGTATAACAACGACAATCAGTCAGGGCAGTTTGGAAATCCCCCCCACCCCCCCCCCCCCTGTCCCGATGGACAGTTGCTAGGGTAGGAAACAGTAGGCAGTCCGGTAGTGCAACAAAATGGGATACAGTGCTTTAACTGCAAGGGATTTGGACACTATGCCAGGGAATGCAGGAAGCCAAAGCGGGTTAAAGACTACGCGTATCACAAGGAGAAGATGATGATGTGCAAACAAGCTGAACAGGTGTTCCACTTAAGCTAGAAGAAAGGATTGGGCTAGAAGACACGGATGAAGAGATTGATGAACAAGAATTGGAAGCACATTACAGTTACATGGCAAAAATTCAGGAGGTCTCACCTGAAGAATCTAGTTCTACAAGTCAGCCATTGGAACAGGTACAAAAACCATGATGATAATGATGTGTGCCATGTGAGACGACATTCTGAGCAACATGAATCCATTAACGACACATCTGTTTTGGAGAAGGATGATAGCAATGTCATTCATGATTCTTTCAAATATATGGTAACTAATGATAATCAGGATTGATCAAAATTGCTGGCTGGAATGTGTTGGATGAGCGTGCTGGCTTTGCAATTAAATTGCTAATTGACTCTTGATTCGGAGAAAACAAAACGATATAAAGCAATTCAAAGAAAGGCAAACGCATCTTTAAACTCAAAGTAACTGAGGTGTGCAAAACTAACCTTGATGAGTCTTAGTAGGGCTTAGGGGAGGCTAATAGCAGGTCGGGATAGTTCTTGATTCGCACTTTCAGACCAAAACATAGGACTGACCTTGAGAGTAAACGGACCCTTATATGACCTAAGAGTGGATTATAAAATACTCAAACAAAGTTAAATGAAACTCTAGGACTATTAGCTCTTAAATACATTGACATAAAAGAGGGTTTTAAAACTAAAACCTATGAAATTTCAGTTGTCAATCAGAAACCGATGAGGCTAGTCAAAAAAAAGTCTGTAACATAGGTACAATTTCGAAGGTCAAACTCAAAGAGAAAAGTAAGGTTATTTCGGATTTAAAGGTTAAGGAAGGAAAAGACATTGACACGATGATTGAAATGGACAAACAAATAAAGTTTTTAAATGAAATTCTTTATAAACGCAATCAGTCAATTCAGACCATTCACATGTTAGCACCCAAATGCGCAACGTATAATGGTAGATCAACCTTTGCTAATCCAAAGTACCTCAAGAAAGCTCAATCTGAAAAGCCTCGTTTGTATGAGATCCCATATGATACTTCTGATCCTGCAAACAGATTTTGCCCCAATGGGGAAGAGACAATGACTCTTGAAAAGGAGAGTAGATCAAAATTGGATAAAGACAAAGTGAAACCATATGATTAACAACATATAAAACAGTTCTTTATGACAAACTTCAAACCACATCAAAACTATTCTTGACTCAGATGGAACGCGCTAAAGAAGTTAGGAAGACAATGTGGAGAAAAACGTTTGTTAGGACAAAGCCAAACATTGCTAAAAACCTGGCCTTTCTACCCATTTTCTATAATCCATAGTAAAAGTTAGACAACTTTATAACGAATGACAAAACAAATTCAATCATTTAGAAAAAATTGTCATCTAAACTTGGTCTAATCATACTAATAGTGCATTTCCTAACCCAACTGCTAAGACTATGGAAGTTTTGATCAAAACCTTATTAATGCCTCTTTCAAACAAAACTATACTGGACAGTCATTGTTTTGTTCATGAACTAAAAAAGGAAATGAATGACGATTTGGAGTACGTTAAATCCCTTGAAAAGGAGATTGACGAACTTGAATCAGAAAAGGCTGATTTTTCAAACATATATGATCTACTTCTCGAAGAGTGTGTGTCTAAAGATGTTACATGTTCGTATTTGCATTCTCTGTCTGATTTAAATGCTAATACTGAATTGCAATGCTTATATCTTCATAAAGTCAAAGAATGTGAATGTCTTGCACAAAAGCTGTCGAAACAAACTGAATCTGTTAACAACGAAGTTCATAATAAGCTTTTAAAGAGTTTTGCTAAACTTGAAAAACACTCGATTTCTCTTGAACTTTCTTTACAACATTTGTAAGAACAGATGAAAAACAAACACAGTTTGCAAAGAAAAGGCTTCAAATGTATTTTGAAAAGAACGTGAACAATATATGGAATACAAGATTTGAAAGCTCATGCAAGACAAGGGGGGGAAAACATTTTGGGGGGTGATAAATGAGTTTAAAACTCATTCTTAGTAACAAAAGGAAAGTCTGTGGAAACTCAGTTTGATAAACCATCTGTTGTTCGACAACCAAATGCTCAACGGATTCCAAAACCATCAGTTTTAGGAAAACCGACTCCTTTTTCAAATTCTCCTGAAATGAGAAGTTTTCAAACGAATAAGTCGGTTAATAAAACTAATGCGTCGGATGGTTTGTTTAAACCAGTCACTCAACAGAATTTGCCTCGGAATAGAAACCAAGCGGTTCGAAACACAAATGTGCTTAAACCAGGAATGTTTAGAATTGCCTCCACCACAACACAAACTAGAACACCACAGTTTCCTCATGCTTCTAGGAATACTAATCCTCACATGTCTAAATCTTCAGGAGTAATTCACACTACTAGTGTTAGCAGACCACAGCTTAAGTGCTATCAAGTTAAAGATAAGGTCGTGCCAAACAATAGTCAAGTGAAGTTTCAAAAGAAGGAAGTAGAAGACCATCATAGGATTTCTAGTATTTCTAAGAAAACAAAGTCTGTAACTGCGTGTAATGACAGTTCAAACTCCAGAACTTCGAATGAGAATGCTGTTTGTGCTGAATGTGGAACATGTGTGTTTAATTCTAATCATGATGCTTGTGTTTCTCGATACTTGAAAGACGTGAATGCTAGAACTAAGAAGCCTAATGTAGTGCCTATTAGTGCTAGTAAACCCAAGAAAAAAATGAACAAATCTGTTGCAACACCCCATAAGAAAACAGTTGCATCAGATACCACTATTCAGAAATCCAAGAGTTACTATAAGGAGTTGTATGAGAATACTAATCAGGAATGGAAATGGTGGATAGCTAAGAGATGTCCATCAGGTTATACATGGACACAAAAGCCACTTAAGACCAAAAAGATATGGATGCCCAAGATTAGGAAAGATGATGAATCAACAAGTATTAGTCCCACTATAGACATTGTCTCTAGGATAACTAATGTCTTGAAGATATCAAATTCCTTAGGATCCAATTTGTCCAATGTTCCATCGTCCTCTAATTCTCTTGCAGATTGTACAACTCATCCTATTCATTGTTGACTCTGGATGCACAAAGCACATGACGGGAAATCTCAAGCTGTTGTGTAATTTTGTGGAGAAATTTCTGGGTACTGTTCGTTTTGGAAATGATCAGTTTGCTCCAATTCTTGGTTATGGAGATCTGATTCAAGGGAATGTCACGATCAAACGGGTTTATTACGTCGAAGGCCTCAATCATAATCTTTTCTCGGTTGGTCAATTCTGTGATGCTGATTTGGAGGTTGCTTTCAGGAAATCTACTTGTTTTGTGAGAGATCTTCAGGGAAACGATTTACTAACTAGTAATCGTGGATCTGATCTCTACCACAATTTTCGTCCAAAAGAAACAACTTCATCAACTCCAATCTGTTTCATGGCTAAAGCTTCACCAACTCAAGCATGGTTATGGCATCGAAGGCTTTCTCATCTGAACTTCGATTACATCACCTTACTCTCAAAGAAAGAAGTTGTGAATGGCTTACCTAAGTTGAAATATGTCAAGGATCAACTTTGTTCGTCTTGTGAAATGAGTAAAGCAAAAAGAAGTTCATTCAAGACAAAAGCAGTTCCTAGTTCCAAAGGAAGGCTAAATTTGCTTCACATGGACTTGTGTGGTCCAATGCGCGTTGCAAGCATAAATGGGAAGAAGTATATTCTGGTGATTGTTGATGACTATTCAAGATACACTTGGACTCTTTTTCTATGATCCAAGGATGAAACACCAGAAGTTCTCAAAGACTTTCTCACGATGATTCAACGTAATCTTCAAGCTCAAGTTATTACTGTCCGTACTGACAGAGGCACGGAATTCTTGAATAAGACACTTCATGCTTATTTCAAAGAAGAAGGCATTAAACATCAAACTTCCACTCCTCGAACACCTGAACAGAACGGCGTTGTTGAAAGACGGAACCGTACACTTGTTGAGGCTGCTCGAACGATGCTTTCAGCTTCTAAGCTTCCATTATCATTTTGGGCTGAAGCAGTTGCAACCGCATGCTATACTCAAAACAGATCAATCATCATATCCACTCATGGAAAGATGGCATATCACATCATAATGATAGGAAACCTTCGAATAAAACATCTTCACATCTTGGTAGCATTTGTTTAACATAATAGAGATGGGAAAATCTGGGATAAGATGAAAGAAAAAAGGGGATCCATGTGTCATGTGGGATATTTACTCAGTCGAAGGGATATCGTGTTTACCGCAAGAGAAAACGCTTAAATAGTTGAGTTACATTTCATATCAAGTTTGATGAAATCCAAAGAAATGATGTTCTGGTCAACAATCACTTCAGACCTCGCACCACAACGACAAGAGATGTCTGTTGAAAATGTCTCTTCAGGCCTCGTTTCTCAAGGACAAAAGGCGTCAGATTATGACAACTCTGACCCCGTGCCCCCAAGACAAAATGTTGTTCCTACAGCAGAAAAGCCAGATTCGTCACATCAAGGGTTAGATTTCATCTTCAGTCATTTACTTGAGAATAATACAATCCAAACACGATCAGCTGAGGAAAAAAAAAAAAAACAAACAACATAAAAAAAAAAAAAAAAAAAAAAAAAAAAAAAAAAAAAAAAAAAAAAAAAAAAAAAAAAAAAAAAATCAATCAATGATCATGCACCGAATGATCGTTTCAAGAAGCTGAATTTGTCAATCTTTTTGTACACGGGTACATGCGAGTAGTGAGTATAAGTCCTCCTCACGAAACATGATAATACCGATGTGCATTCATTTCAACCACAAAGTATTGATTATGATGGTCCAGAGATAATCCATTAGAACAAGTTGTGGAATCAACCATGAAGTTCAACAAAGACGACAGCTTGCCATAGATCCTGAAATGTGTATGTTCGCGCTCACGGTGAGTATTGTTGAACAAAAGAACATAAGAAGGGCAATGGCCTGATTCTGCATGGTTCAAAGCCAATGCAGGGTGCAACTCATCAGTTCGACAGACTAAAAGTCTGGGAACTCGTCGACAAACCATTTGGCAAGATGGTTATTAAGCTAAAGTGGTTATGGAAGAACAAAAAGGATGAAGATCAGACTGTAATTCGCAACAAAGCACGACTTGTAGCTAAAGGTTATGCTCAGGAAGAGGGTATTGATTTCGAAGAATCATTTGCACCAGTTGCTCGCTTGGAAGCAGTTCGGATTTTCGTTGCCCACGCAGCACACAAGTCTTTTCCAATCTATCAGATGGACGTGAAAATGGCATTTCTTAATGGTCCACTGAAGGAAGGGTTCGTTGATCCAGATCATCCAGAAAAAGTCTACACTTTCTAAGGAAAGCTTGTATGATTAAGCAAGTCCAAGAGCCTGGTATGATGAAATATCAACTTCCTGATGTCTCCAAAGCTTTACTAAAGTACAATTGACCCAAACTTTATTACAGAATAAAATACGGGGAGGATATTCTACTAGTGCAGATTTACGTTGATGACATAATTTTTGGGTCTACAAACCCTAAATATTCAAAAAGATTTGAAAAGTTAATGCACAGTAGATTTGAAATGTCCTTAATGGGGGAGATGAAGTTCTTTTTAGGACTACAGATCCACCAGTCCCCAAAAGGTATTTTTATCAATCAGGCCAAGTACGCTTTAGAAATTCTAAAAAAGGAAAAAGCATAATAATGGACAGTTGTCACTCATTGGTACACCATTGGTCTAACCCAAACTAGATGTAGATTTGAGTGAGAACCGTAGACAATCTGATTATCTAGTAATTCGGGCCACTCATGTACTTGTCATTAGTAGGACCAGACTTAGGTGCAAGCAGTATGCTATTGTGCACGTTATCAAGCACGACCAACTCAAAAGCACCTCAAGGAGGTTAAAAGAATCTTTAAATACCTAAAGGGTACCATTAACATGGGACTCTGGTATCCAAAGGATTCTGGCTTTGAACTAACAGCATTTTCAGACGCTGATCATGCGGGATGCCTTGATACTCGGAAAAGCACTTCTGGAGGGATAAGTTCCTTGGTTGATAAATTGTAAGCTGATGTCAAAGAAACAAAATTGCACTGCAATGTCTTCAGCAGACCCGGGCAGAGTAGTGCCGTTATCTGCAAGTTTTTCCGTGCTAAGTAATGTGGATGAGGACACAACTCAAGGATTATTGGGGGGGATTCATCTACTACTAATTACAGTTGTATTGCGAATCTCTGTAGCCTTAGCAATCTCATGCAAACCCCGTACAACATTCGCGAACAATACTATCCATACTCGGTATCATTTCATAATGGAACAGGTTGAAAATGGTATAATTGAATTATATTTTGTCAGAATGAATTCCATTAGCTGACCTGTTACGTTCAGCCCTTCTGAGGATCAGTTTAAGAATATTTGTCAGCAGGATTGGTATGTTGATGTTTGACTCCAGGGAACTGGAGGTTCTGACAATGAGTCTGCTTGATTCATCTTCAAATATCACCAGTGTACCTATTTTTGAGAAAGCAAAATACAAAAAAATAAAACTTCAAAAAGAAAATACTAAAAATCAGAAAATCTAGAATTTACAAAAAATATTCATTCTCGACATGTCTCTTGTCGATAACTTTTACGTGCTTAGAAATGTCGAATTAACATTGACAAGGGTGTGTAAAGTGAAGTTCGAGCGAGAGTTGCAAATAGTTTCAAAAAATGTCATTTCTAATTTTGTGTTGGCTTATGTGCACATATCAGTGCATAACCGGATTCAAATAGTAGGAAGTTTATAACTTATCCTCACAAACGAAGAAAATTCAACGTTCTCGGTCCTTGAGCTGGTTCTTACAAGACATTCATTATTTTTAGCTCAAGAAAAAGAAAGTGTACGTTTCAGTGCGCTTACCCTTTACCGTTAGAAAGAAGTCTCTTTAAAATCTGTTTTTCAAAAATTGAAACCACAATTTTTCAAGAATTTCTCGATGACAATTCTTAATTCTTTCAAAATTTGTGTTCAACTCTCCATTCCATCACAGTGTTTTCAAAGCGACATAATTTCTCAATTGGTCCTATTTTTGAGGGGAGTTTTTCGAAAAACAAAGTTTATTGTTCTTGGATACATCATCAACGACCTTCTGTATGTATTCAAAACCAGTTATCAAAATGTTCCAAACCATTCATGTTGATCACTATTTTCTCCCACAGATTTTTTCAAGACAATATTTTAATCACAAGGTATTCAAAAAACTAACGTGTTTATTATTTAAAAAACAATATTGTTAAGGGAGACAAATGTAATTAAGTAAAATGATATATTCGACTCAATGTGCTGAAGAAAAGGTTTTATGGTTCGATCTTATACCCAACAACATCTTAATTTCACGACGAATCTGAAGTCATAAGGTGGTTAGGTTAGGAATCAATCCTATGATCCAACCAGAACCGGAGGATCTACCCAAGGAAAATCCAAAGTTAGAAATAGCAGTCCTTAGGTATGATTGGAGATGAATGTATTTGAGGAATAACTGTCGACTAAGATTAGTTAACACCAGAAACAAATTCACAACAAGGTTTAATAATGACATCACTGGGTAAGCATTGAAGGCGTTGAAGGAATGAAGAAGAAATGTATGGTATAAATTGGTCAAACGAAGGAAAGCCCTCACACAATTAAGGCAGAACCGGGGTTAAAACATAATCTATCAAGAATCACTAAGATGATTGCTGACATTGAAAACGACATCATGGACCCAGTGATGCAAAGCACAACCCTCTTCAGCCATTCGGGTTTTCTCCTCACAGAAACTTGTCTCATTTCGTCACGGAGATACTAAAAGTTATCTTATTGACATCTCACTTCCGAGATTGTTGTATTGGAATAGGTGGCAATATGCTCAAGCTCCCGCAGTACTAAAACAAAATTCACTATTCGTGTCTAGAGCCAAGAGATCAATCAAGATCTCGTGTTGGACACATTCCATTTCATAACCACTTGTTGCATCATAGGTTCACAAACTGTTATCAAGAGTCCTAGCAATACCATGTGGCTATTTGCCAGAACATTCAGAGTGATACTCTTTAGTATTCACAATGACGAATGGAAATCCTTCCAGTGTCATCATCAAACAGCACTGCGGTAGGTGACTTGCGAGATTCTATATGAATCAAACTTGTGACAACTGGATATTGATTTGGTCCAGTAAATGAATTGACGGTTGATGAATTTTGATAAAAACATGACACTCTCGATGTGTTACAAAAACTCTTTAACGAGTGACACGTAAATTGATTTTCAAATCAATTTTCTCGTTTATCACTAACGTAAACCTGCAGGTCAAACGGTGGTAACAACAACCTCAATCCTATTCAAATGCTCAATCTACGAAGACATACTATCTAGAAAGCTCAAGATTTAAAGACAAAGACTTCTGCTAACTCTGATTTAAAGCTTTCAAGATAATGCAAAAGTATGAGCATGTTGGTCAAAGACATAAGATCGCAAGATGGCATAGACGATAAAGACAATGACAAAGGCTCAAAGTCAAGATCACAAAGCATGAAGGAACAAACTTACAACAAATAACGAAGACAAAGACCAAGAACACTCGAGCTTAAACGACAAAAGCAATCTCACTGATCTCATGAAGGAGTGTCATCAATGAACTCACTTCGGGGGAGATTGTTAGCCTTAATTTTATTGAGTCAATAAAGGAAGCTCGTTCCTGTGTTCAAGACCTCACTTCGGGGGAGATTGTTAGCCTCAATTTATTGAGTCGAACAAGGAAGTTCGGTCACTCTACGATGGAGCTTCGGTCTTTAATTAGTTAATGTTGTAATAAGATAATATCGGGAATCGGGCTCGATAGTTAATCTAATATTGTATATGTTTCAGGTTTAATCCCAAGCAAAACCCGAGCCCGGGTCCTAGTTAAATATCCCGCACGTCACTTTTAAGTGTCGGGGTATATAAGGAACTTTTCCACATGGAAAAGTTAGTTGTTCAAGTTGTTCATTTTACTAAATAATTCATTTCTCTTTTCTCTCTCCTCTTTCTCTCTCTAAAAGTTCATCTCACTCTCTTTCTCTTTTCTAGTTCGATTCGTGTATGTTATATGTTATGAAGTGTTAAACGGGATCCTACACCCCATGTATCATCACTTTCGATATTGTTCATCTCAAGTGGGGGGATATGTGTATTGTATGCTACAGGGGTAATTCTAAAAAAAGGAAAATATAAACCTCTATAGCACATGCATGTTGGTTATGTGTTATAAAACCAACAAGTTGTTACAAATATGATGATGGTGAAACTACAAGCCATCTGTGTGCTCAAGATATAAAGATGGTGCAACTATAAGCCATCTATTTGATTGTGAAGGTTGGGCTAGTAAGATCTGCTTCATCATTTCAAAGCAGGACTTCATTATTACATCCAAGACTAGCCCGTTATTATTATATGATCAGATTTTTTACACTTGGACACTTGAATTATGGATGGACAATAGCCGGTTATGACAACCTTAGATTATATATGACTATTTGTTTTGTGTTTTTATTTAACAACAATTAAATGTACATTCATGTCTTTATCATACCCTACATCATTCTCCAATCTAACCTTTAGCTTTGCTCGAATGAGGGAGTGAGCAATCATACATATCTCATCCGTCGTTACAGATGTGTATGTGTGGTTTCGTTGCCCTTATTGGTGTAACGCTTTTGGTAAAGATTGCATTTAAATAATGATTCACCCTGTTAAACATGTATGTGTCACCCTTGTTGCCTTTAAGATCCATTTAGACCCTAACTCTAACTGGTATAGATTTGTGTACTTTCCAAGCTTATGATAGAATACATGCTATGACTGTGCAGTTGAGCGATCACCCCGAAAATCAAACACTTAGAACTACTTTGAGAGTTGAGTAATTTTGATCCCCTTTTCGTGAGGTGTTCGGCTTTGATGTTTTCTAGCATAAGTAAATTATGAATTCATTTCTCCGAGTTAAATTAGGGAAATCTTTTTATGGATTATTCTAACAGGTCTACTTAAGGGCAAGTAGAAGTTAAATGGGGGATATTTGATAGCATCAAATAATTAATACTTTTTGGTATCAAATTCCCTATCAAAATGCTTATAAATATCTCATAAATGCCTGAAAATGATACTTAATCACTTATTTAATGTTTTCAATTTTCATTTTGCAAATATAGATGCACAAAGCCCAACCAAGAATGCAATACCTTTATAAAGGGAAATATATAGGGACATGTTAGGATTTTGTATTAAACGTACCATCTTTTCTGCCATTTTGTGTTTCTAAAGTAAGCTTAACAGTATTGATTTGCGTAATTCATGTTCGTTTCAGTTCGGTTTAGGCTAAAAGAATTAACCTGAACAACCTAAACAGAGATAAATGATGAACAACCTTTAATGTTCGGGTGACTTCTTTCGAGTGACTTCTTGATCGTATGGTTGGACATAATATCAGGCTTTTGTGCGTCCGGTTTAAGCTGCAATCCAAGAATCTAGTTAGTTACTTTCTGATAAAACAGTAATATTAAATAGAGAGCTGGTCAACCTCATGAACTGTTAGGTATTAACCCCTTTGTCTGACTTCGGTCAAGCCATAGTGGTCACTATCAAACCGGCATTTTGAGGCTTTCAAGGTTAACGCAACCTCCTAGCTGGTTATCTCCAATGGCTAATCAGCAAAAATCATGGCTGCATCTGTTGTACAACAATTATATGTAAAAATGACTAAACAGTATTATACCTAAAAAATAACTATAACATACTGGACAATTGCCGGTCAAAAAGGTACCTTATTGGCGCATTTCATACACGTGGTCACTATGTGTCTTTATCTCTTTCTCTTTTCGTTAACAAAAAATGCACACCATCTATATCCATCTCAGATCAGCCAAAGTCTTATGGATAAGCCATAAGTTATAAACAAAAAAACAGTTATTTAATCCACAACGTCTACCATATTCAACGCCAAAAAACACCCCCTCATTATCCCAAACAACACAACTCCTTATACTAGAGACTTGCAATAACCATGTCACACGTACCCCCAGACAAACCGGGTATATATAAGTTTTATTAATGGGTGAATGGGGTCAGTGTGTGAGGCTCAGATCCACTAGTGTGGGAATCACATGATACACAATCCGTGGCTGCAACCACAGTCTACCTGTGGTTGCCTCGCCAAGATAGATGTCTGTGAACCACGACCCTCACAAAAAAAACAAACAGTAGAAGATTGTAGTTCACAATCGCTAGAAAATCAATAATATCACAATAGTTATGCAAGCTCAAGATATGAAAGTCGCATTGATATTTTCATGCCAAAAATTCATAGCTAATTGCAAGTGTACGCTTCTAGCTTTAAAAAATCTACGCGACTTACAATTTTTCCAGGAAGCAATAGACGGGTCAAATTTAAATAACAGGGTCCACTTCCTCAACACTAAAATCATTCTTTGTGAATGAGACTAACTTAAACCTCTTATAAAGAGGCTCATGCCTGCAAGTATGGAAGCGACACCGAAAACCCGCCATGGCTGCAACCAAGTGGTCGCCCCGCCAAGATACGGGTTTCGATACACCACGTTTACCGAAACAACAAAGGCATACAAATCACATTGGCGCCCATGAAACAACAAAGGCACACAAATCACTCGTCGCCCGTATTATATAAATTATATAACCTTAACAAACAGCAGGAACTCTGCAAAATGACACCATCAATAATTCACTCCAATTAACAAACCTAAAACTATATAATTTTTTACAACAATGAAACATAAATAATTTACCCTATCAACTGAAAACAATATACCTTTCGATCCTTCAGGGATTGTAACTCAGTTAGACACACATCCGTCGATTCCAATCAAAGCCAACAAATGCAAATCCCCAACAAAACAAACCAACCATATAAAGCCACCGACGCCACCTGCGGACCCATCTAAGGTCACCAACGTCACCTACCGACCACCAACGCCACCCACCATAAACAGCGGCAACGAAGAGGTCGGCGGCATCGTGGTGATATAGTCATTATAAATTATATTATATTATAATGCTAGGGCGGGATCCGGAGATATGTGCGCTAGACGGGAAAAAACCATAGCCTCTGTAAAAAGTAGGTTTTATATCTCAATGAGAGAATGTGGAATCCAAGTGGCAACCATGCATCCTGAGTGGATTGAACGGAAATTAAATTTTTTTTACACACTTAGAGAGATAAGACGATGAAAGTTCCGATAAGGGACAAGTGTACTTTGTGGAGGAGAGAGAATGAGTGACATTTAATTACAGCGTCCGGGTTTCAGTCGGAGGCGGGTTTTGTTCGGGTTTCATGGTGGCACATGGTGGTTTCCGGCGGGTCGACCCAACACACATTAAATGCTTATGGGTGACCCGGTACCGGGTTTTAATAAAGTATAATAATTCCAAAAATACCACAATCCCCAAACTACAAGGACTACAAACTCAAAAGAAATCATTTCATTTCATCATCATCATCACCAAACACACAAACTCATCATCTCCGTCAACCAAACGCACAAACAAACAAACAAACTCATCTGATGCCATGTGGAGAACAAGAACAAACTCATTGAGTCACCTCACTCAACTCGCCACCTCAAAATCCAAGCCCAACCTCATCCTTCATCCGCCTTACATCCTTTCATCTCGAACCACAGTTGCTGACGTCATCATCACCAGATCCAGCTCCACCGCCGTGACGTCATCATCGAAACTAGGTGTTTCCGGTGACGTCATCGGTGCGACGTCGTTAGGAGCCAAGGAAGTTGTGGATGTGATGAGAGGTTATGGGAGGTGTTATTGGGAGTTATCTAAAGCTAAACTTAGGTTACTTTTTCTCATTCTCTATTTATTTATTCGTTATTTGTGTTTTCTTGTTATGATTGTTGCGACTAATTAAGTAGAATTGGAAGTGCTTGTTTTGTTATTCGTATCGACGGGACGAAGATATTTCGCGTGATATAATTGTTGCGGCTAGTTAGGTACTTAGGTTAATATATGAATGATATCGTATTGATGATTGATTAGTGTGACTTTTAGTAGCCTTGGTACATTTCTGTCATGCGTTGAGCTTTCTAGATGATTTTACCCCGCGTGTTAGGTATATAGAGTCATAGCTAGTTCCCTTTAGACTTTCTAGGCGATTTTTAGTAGCCTATCGTGTACATATTTGCCTTTGCCCTTAGGTATTGAGCCCATAGCTATATCTTCGAACTCTGCTGCTCCCTTAGGACATATAATTATTAGGAGTATTATTTTTTATTTATCATAGGCCTGTTTTCCCGCAAGTGGTTATGCTTTTATGGACCTCATCCTTCATCCCCATGCTTGTATGTGTTTATGCTCTTATGTCCCCCATGCTGGTCGTATGCGTTTATGCTTTTATATCCCCACGCTTGTATGTGTTTATGCTTTTGTGTCCCCCCATGTTTGTATGCGTTTATTCTCATATGTTTATGCTCCTTTTCTCCTATATGCGTTGATTATATTATATGCTATGCTCTCATGCGGTTTTTTTCTTGGTATATGTCGTGCGCGCCTTGTTTGCCTGCTATGCGTTATATGTTTTTATAGTTCAACTATTCATGCAAATCTACACATCCACACATATTTGATCACATTCACCCTCACACATACAGTTGGAGGTCTTCATGAAGGCAGTCTCCCTACTCTCGGGTTTACCCTAAGGTAGGGGTATGATTTGTCTACATTCCACCTCCCCTATACCTTATTCAGACGGGATTGAGTATTGTTTGTTGTGGCTGTTGTTGTGGTTGTTGTATTGACAAAGGAATGAACAGCATTACTTACATTCCCTTGCACTTTAATTTCGTAGAATGGCCTCTGAGATGTTTTCTTCCATCACGAAGGATCACTTTATAGGCATACAATTGGACAAATATCACAATCACTTCCAACTTAAGTAGATAGTCCTGCAGCTAATATTTTGTTAGACAGCCGAATTGTAAACCAAATAGGCAATTGGCATTATGCTTAAACTGATAAAGGTGAACACCAATCTCTATCTCCCTTCTTCTTGATTCGTCAGATTCTAATGAGAAAGCATGATTATCCCCCAGATTATGAACTTGGGTATGGTGTGAAATGTTTAACTTCACAGATATCGATTTTTTTAACTATCTTGTTTTCGTATGCTATGTTTCTATAAAAACAGCCACGAAGCGTACTACTATACGAGAATCGAGTTGTATGCCTTGTATGTCTTAGCGTTTATGTATGTAGACGCTAGCTGATTATGATTTGTTTTTTTCTGTTTTCCTGTTTGGTGGGCTGTACTGAAATTGGAAGCAATACTTGCATAACTTAGAGGCACAATGTTGTTACCAGTTGAAATGACTCTCATCTTGCATTGTGGTAAATGTCATCCCACCTTTTTTTGTCCTGATGAAGAGTCTAGGGTTATGGATGATCATTTATGTAAACGATCCTAGAGCTTATGTTGTGGTTGACCTTTAATAGCATTAGACTTCAAGCAATGCACAAGATACCTGGACATGTTTCTAGCGTTTTTTTTAGTTTACTGCTCTCTTGCACTTACACTACTAGTCAATTTGTTTTGTAGTATCTACAATCGATATGTTTGCAGAAAGAATATTCCTTCAGTTTGTTATGTCGATTGAGATATATTTTATCATTCTTGGTTACGTTATATTTAATATCATTCATTGCCAGGATAGATGTAATGAACATGTTACTTTTTTTGGGTAAAGGGTTACGTTAATGAATATGTTACTTTTCATATGCCTCACCTGCTTTTCTTGTTCTATGTTTTAGCATGCTAGTGGTTGCTACATCTGGAGCCGGTTATGTTCTTGGTAGCGGTAGTACTGTTGATTTAGCTGGCCTTTGTTACACTTGTGCGGGAACCATGATGGTAGCAGCATCTGCTAGCACTTTAAACCAGGTTGGTAAAAATGTTTACTTGTATGCCTTTTGATCTACATTGCTTTATGATAGCATGCTTTAAGTGAACACCATGAAATTGAACAATTGGAACTTCTATTCCTTAACGCTTTTCTTACCCTTGATTGTCTTATTGCTGCTATTACTATCGTTTTGGTACTTCCTTTTTTTTATTTTTTATTTTGGGGAGGGAAGAATTTGTCCACAGAAAGAAAAAAAGCCCAAAAGAAATGTGACAAACCTATGTTTGTCCTTATTCTTGAAAAACATTTCAGTTATGCATTGCATTTATTACTGCAGTAACTTGTCATTTGTGTATTAGGTATTTGAGGTTAAGAATGACGCAATGATGAATAGAACAAGGAGAAGACCGTTACCATCAGGACGCATTACTATTCCTCATGCTGTTACATGGGCTTCATCCGTTGGTCTTGTTGGCACAGCTCTACTTGCAAGCAAGGTGGGAAATTGATTTCATGAACAGAATATCATAAAAGAACTTCCGTGAAAACAGCAAACACTGTAATTGCTGTCGCGAGTCTTTATCTTAGGAGGTTAGACGGAGGTAGCATTGTCGACCCAATTATTTAAATATAGGTCGGGTTGGGCTCTATTTTATCTCCAACTGGTCAAATTGTTCTCAAATGTTTTGAAACCTCGTAAGTCACTTATTAAACTACTTTTCTATTGTAAAACGTAAATAAAAACGAACCAATAAACTGTTTATGGGCTGGTCCAATCCAACTCATATCAATAAGTTAACCTCCCGCCCATTTTGCCACCTCTGATCAACATTAAGTTGTAATACTAAAATGAGAATATTTATGGCAAGATTTTTGCAGGCTAATATATTGGCAGCTGGACTTGGAGCTTCAAATCTCATTCTTTATGCATTTGTATACACCCCATTGAAGCAGATACATCCTGTGAATACTTGGGTTGGGGCCGTCGTTGGTGCAATTCCTCCTCTTCTTGGGTAATCATTTTCTTTTTAGACACCGAGATTTGATGCTGTTCTAAGGTTTCATAGTTAGCTATTTATTTCGTCTTGATGCTGTTCTAAGGTTTAATGGTTTCTAGTTGAATCCTTTTTGGGTTTTCTTAAAATGTGATTTCAAAGGTTATTCATTGGATAAGAAAATTTCTACTGTTTTTGTGTCAATAATCTGTTCTTAAGTTATACTTGCTTCAACCTGTGAAAGTTGCAAAATTTTTCTCCTGATATAGAGTTTTTGTTTCCAGAGAGGTGAATCCCAAGTTAACAGTAATGTAACCATCTAAATCATCACATTCTGTATGTGTAGGTAAAGCTTGTGCTGTATTGCACATTTACTTTCACTATTAAAAGGGTTTTTTGGTAGCCATATATCTACTCTTTCTGGAAAGTTTTTTAAATAATGAGACCTATTTGCTCATTTGTAGTATTTACGTAGATGTAGAAGATTCTTTATTCCATATATTTAGGGGTATTTTGGTAATTTGATTATTGGACCGTAAACTACATGTCAACTTGGTTTAAAATTGCGCGCATCGTTGCAAGCACATCGCGCATCAGAGTGATGCGATGGCAAAAACGCAACGGGATTTGTGATGCGAAGTTGTTCCAGGATGCACCCGATGCTCTCGCATCACTTCACAATAGTGTGATGCTCGCATCGAACGTAATGGACGCAATTGAAACTTTAGCCTTAACAAACTACTCGATGAAAGATATAGGGAAGAATAACTGCTTTGAATGCTTTTTACTTTTAAAATAGTTAGTTTTATTATTAGAAGTTGTCTTTTGACTCTGTCGATACTCGCTAGGAATATGTAAGTGACTTATTTGATGTGAAATAAATTGATTTAAAATATTTTTTAATTTTTTATTACCAAGCACCGCGCGTCCGTGATGCACTCGCAATCGCATCACGCGTCGCGCATCGGTGACACGCAATTTAAAACCAAGCATGTCAAGCGATATTATTTTTCATGAGACTGTAGGAGTAAGCATTTTTGTGATATAACTTGACAGGTTGGAGGGCTTTAGAATGTTTGTTTTCTATTTATTTAACGAACATGTGTGTATACCAGACTTATGTTTCAAGATTTGCATCCTTAACTTTTCTTCTTATCTCTTACTTCAAAGGTGGGCCGCAGCTTCTGGTCAGATATCACTCAATGGATGGATCCTTCCTGCCGCCCTGTATTTTTGGCAAATTCCACATTTTATGGCCCTTGCATATTTATGCCGTGAAGACTATGCAGCTGGAGGGTATGTAACCTCGTTTTTTTATTACGATATATATTCATAGATTGTGTGATGTGATTTTGTGTGATCAGAATGTGTAATTGTGTACTTGACCTCAGAACAAGGAGGTGACTTTGTCGATTCTTTTGCCTAAATCTTGGTTGGTTTGGGTGATTAATACAGTGTACTTAAAATTGTCAACCCATTTGATGCATTTGTCTGGTAACAAAATTGAATTTGGTTTTTTGTGCCAAACAAAAGTTACTTGGTTGGCACCCTTGTTAATCCTTCATCACTCCCGATGCAGTGTTTCACAGGACATCTAGCTTAATAAAAATGTTAAAAAGCTATTGGTCCAACATATAAAATGATCTTCCATGAAAAAGGCAAATACTATATTTCGTGAAGTCAAATCACTCGATTTCTTTATTAAAAAAATATACTCATGTTGAGTATTTTGGTGTTTAAATTACTTGATGAGAGCGTATATGTAATTCAGGATTATCTTTGTACGTTTTATTTTGTTGATTTAGAACTATTTTAGTTTCTTAAACGCAAAACTTATGTTTGTATATCAAGTTACTAATTTTGTGTATGCACTATCTTTTGGCATATATTTATCAGTTCCAACTTTCTGTGATATTAGGTTTAAGATGTTCTCTCTTGCTGATCCTTCGGGTAGGAGAACAGCCTTGGTGTCTTTAAGGAATTGCATATATCTTATTCCATTGGGGTACTTGGCTTATGATTGTAAGTGACTAAGTTCTCTATGAACTAAATGAAATTCATTATCAGTTATTCATCTTTGTTTATGTACTTCTTATTATATATCCTGATAAAACAAATCAATACTATATGCTCATGTCATAAATAGTAAAATACCATTTAGAATTGCACCATGAATGTTGCAATGTACCGCTTGATTTGGAATGCTAGAAAAATGTTGACTCTGTTAAAATTTACACTACCCTTTAATAATGACAAAGCACTCGAATCTTGTGGATCCTAATAATATCAATTTATTACAATATTACAATGAGCAAGTATGTGTAGTTGTAACTTTTACCGTCCTAGAAATGCGACAAAGAATGTATGCTGTTTACGTGTATAGACTCTGCTGAAGTTTTATTTCTATTAGCTATCGATTTTCGTTCCATTTGCTTTCTAAGTTTAATTTGGCAAGAGCTGTAGTCTGTTAGATTTCGACGTGATTTCTCCTTACCATATGAAATATATTGCAGGGGGTATTACTTCTGGATGGTTCTGTCTTGAATCAACACTCCTGGCTCTAGCAATTAGTGGAACATCAGTATCGTTTCTCCTGAACCGCAATAAAGAAACTGCAAGAAGAATGTTCCACGCTAGCCTTCTCTATCTTCCCGTATTCATGTCTGGGCTTATGTTTCACCGAGTTTATAATGATGACCATCAATCACTAGTAGCAGAAAACACCAAGGATATCCTGGTCACTTCACAAACAACTACCACCCATGAGCAGGGTATCAGAAATCCCGAGAAGGTAAGACGCAATCATTCAAGACCACCTGTGGCATATGCGTCTGTTGCTCCATTTCCTTTTTTGCCAGCTCCTATATATGCATCCTAATGAGTTATTCCAGCTTGTTTCATATACACCTCAACTTGATTATGAGATCATTGTAGAAAGGTAACATGTAAAAGGATTTTGCTACGATTTCTCATTCTTGTGGCTTTAAGCTAGCGTAGGGTTGGCGCCAATGTAACATGGGTGTCTTGTTTATTATAAAATTGGTCTGCATCTTTCTGTTTGGCGTTTTTTATTGAGGTTTTGGGTATATGATTATTACCCAGATTTTGGCATCGATGTTTTGCCGATGAGATTGATAATAAATTTGCTGACCATTCACATGATGAATACTGCTGTTTTGTATGATGTCAATCGTGCTATTGGTTTTGTGATGTTTTTGGAGTTGAACTACCAATTACAATTGGTGGGTTGATGACCATGCAAGCCATAAAGTGTCTGAAACCCGAGCGGTTATTTATTACTGGTGGGGTCAAGCCATCATTAGTGATTTGATGAACATGGGTGACCTGTAATCGAAAGTCGAGTTGTCTGCTACCAAATGTAGGTATTAGCTCGATCGAGTTTATTGAGACAATCAACTGTACAAGCCGTCAAAATATATACAAATATGTAATGTATGTGGAATGTTTTGATAAGATTTATGAGTAACATTGCACATACATTTTGCCGTTCAAAAAAAAAAAAAAAAACATTGCACATACATTTTAATGTGAGCTTTTTAAAACGAAAATAAAGCTGAATATAGTTCTGGGATTCTAGTTTTAATTTACTAAATGTAAAATGAAATATTGATATACTCATGCACTAGCACTGACAGAACAAGGGGTATCGCGGTGTCACGAGACTCCGATGAAATTTTCGTAAATGCGTTCCGTCTAAGGGAATTGTGTTTCTATCACTTGCTTATTTTGTTTCAACTGAAATCATATATTTATTTTTCATTTCATTTTTCTTTTATACTATAACTTAATATAGTTATTTTA
>BQNB010109080.1:0-22825 GCA_026074375.1 Tanacetum coccineum | reverse complement strand
TCCACAAGATTAAATGGTTCAACAAAAGTCGGGTTGACTTGTTGTTGTTGATGGTTAGAATTACGAGATTGAGAACGAGTGTGCATGCACTAAAATGTAAAAATAAAATTTATACTAATTTTTTTGTTTATTTTTATTTTTTTGGTTTTTTGTTTTTTTTTCAACAATGTATTCACAATATATTTTAATAACGGACAATCATAAAAGACACTTAAACCTAATAATCAACTCGCTTCTCGATAACTCTTCAAAAGAAAAACGCGCAAAGGAGTTTGTTTAACTTTAAAAGGTGAGCCGTACGTCGCGAGAGACACAAAATGTAAGTTTTTTATCTTAGGTTCGGGAATTTATTAATGGATAATACTTCAGTTGAAAGTATTATATGTTGGTGTTCTTTTACCAACTTGGTAAAAAAAATTTATTTCTTTTTTATGGATAACGTTTTTATATTTTTGATTTTTTTTTTCTTTTTTTAGATTTTTGGTATTATAATTATTCTAATAAAAGAAAGTGAAAAATATTTTTGTATTTTTATATAACAAGAAAAATAACTTCACACAGAAGGGTCTTCAAACACAAATATTTAAACGGCTTCAACAATCATAGACAATCCTCCCCGGCAGCGGAGCCAAAAACTGATCAAATTCGAGACTACACCTTTTTATAAATATATATAAATATAAATATATATAGGGTAATAAGGTATGAATAAAAAAATCACAATTATAGTAATCCGGGAGTATGATTCCCGGGTCGTTTCCCCAACGAGGAAAGCAATTGAAAGTCGAGAGTCGTTTTGAGAATTGATGCTTGAATGGAACGAGATTTGATTTGGTTATCTAACACTAAGAGAAATTTAAGGCAAAAATTTTAAAAAAATTAAGGCAATACTAATTTTAACTAAAAACGTAAAACGGGAATCCTAAACGGGACCTAAAAACCCTAAATTAACAAAATTAAGTCCTAAAATGATCTTTTTGGTTTTTATAAGACTTAATTGACTAAAAAGCTAAAACAAAGAAAACTAGACTAAAAACGAAGGTGTTTAGGGCTTAAAAACTCTAAAAACGTGAACGAGATTCAATCCCGTTCTTTAAAAAATAAGATTTTGCAATTTTAACCCTACGAAAGCAAATATAATTTTCCTAGGTTCTAAATGTTAAAAGAAATTTTTCTAAAAAAGAATTATATTTTTTTGACTTTTTTATAATTTTTTATGAATTAAAAACGATTTAAAGGAAAATTAAATATAAAAAATACTAAACGTTTTATAAAAAACTGGAAAAATCATGAAAAGTAGCTTGAAGAGTGAGGAATCTAAGAAAAATAAGCTTGTGAAAACAGCTTATCAAATAAGCAGTGAAATAAGCTAAAACAACCTAATAAGCTAAAAGGGGTAAAACGTGTATAAGTATTTAATTTGGCAAAGTAAAATCGAAAAAGACCCCAAGGCAAGTGGTAAAGTGTGTTGTGTGTAAAACGTTTGGGTATAGGTTGAGGTCCCAGGTTCGAGCCTTGCTCACCTGGGGCTTCCCCTAATCCCAAACGTTTTTGTTTTCTATTTTTTCTACAAGTTTTTAAAGGGATTAGAAATAAGCACTTTTTACAAAACACTATTTTTATAAACCTAAAATAAGCACAGAAATAAGCTTCTAAAGAAAAAAAGGTTATACTATCTAAATAACCTAATTGTTTTAACTTTTAAGGCAAATAAGCAAATGCTAAAGAGAAATAAGCTAAACCAGATAATAAGCTATACTAAATGAGCACAAAGAACAAAAATAAGGAACCAAAATAAGCTACAATAATCTAAAATAGACAGACTAACTAAAAGGCTATAAAACTTAAAAATTTTAAGCTAAATTGCAAATAATCTCAAATAAGCTTAAACCTAAAGGAAATAAGCTAAATTGGGCTTAAACTAAAGTAATAAGCAATATTAAACCTAAATAAGCTAGGAAAATAAGCAGATAAGCACAAATAAGCCAAATAGCACTTAAGCTAAAAACGGCATACAAACAACAAGGGGGAGCACTTTTGAGCTTAAAAATAAGCTCAAAGATGAATCCTTATGGCTTAATGAGTTATACCACTAAAAAGCTCTAACAATAAGCTACAATAATCATTAATCAAAAAGGAGTTTGAAACACAAATAAGCCCTTAAAAATCTTGATGAAAAAGCTGTTTGTTCATTTTTCAACACTTAGAAAACTTTTTTCAGTCTTAACAAACCACTACTTTTGAGCTTAAAAATAAGCCCACAAACAGAACCTTATAGCTTTAAATCCTCAAAACAGATTAGGCACTTACCTCAAAGAACAGTAATCAACACTCAAAAAGCATTTTGAAACTCACAATAAGCCACAACAAGCTTTTGAAAAAGCAATTTCTCAAATTTTTTAAAAACTTAGCTATATTTGACCGGTATGTATCAAAACACAAACACAATTGCAGGACTTAAAGACTTGGTTTCTAACCTCTTTTTAACACTTACACAAACACAAAAACTTCATAAAAGCAACAATAAGCAAAACACAATCAAATAAGCCAATAAGATTAGTTATAAACCAACAGTTTCAAACCACAAACTCTTTAAACCTTAACAATAAGATTTAACACTTAAAAACTTAAAGAAACCAAATTTTTGCACTAATTTAAGCTAAACTAAACTGACTAAAGTGTCAAAATGAAATTTTGACCCATTTTAACCCATAAAAGCAGTTAAACCAAACACCCTTTTAAAAATGTTTTTACCAATTTTCAATTGATTTCTTGATTTTCAATGAACAAACCCTTAAGACCAGATTATATATAAGCTAAAAAGACAATAATAAGCAAGTTTAAATAGCAGATAAGCACTCAGATAAGCTAGACTAGATTATGCTATTTTATGAGCTATTTTAAACAGAATATAAGAAAACTTGCACACAAGATTTTTAAACTAAAACCTAAGCATAATAAGCAACAAACATCATAAGAAAACATAAATAAGCAGAAAATAAGCAATAATAAGCAGATGAATAGTAAATAAGCTAAAATGGAAATGAAGACTTACAAGAGCCCTTGCTCAAAACAGGGCAACAAGCTTATAAATAAGCTAATCTACAAGCTCTAGCCTGTCAAAAAACAAGCTAGTGACAACAATAAGCCCTTCCCTCTTTGGCTTATCATCCATTTGACCTTTTTAAGTGATTTTTTGTGAACTAGTTATTAAACAACAAGAAACTAAAAAGTTTTCATTGCTTAAGTACAAACAGCTTATAAGAGCTTAATGTAAAAGCTTATAGTCGATTTTGAAACATATATGAACTTAAAAACTTGCAAACGGATTTAAAAACCAAACTTAAAATTTCATTAAACTCTTTAAAAACATTACAAGGAAAAAGTAAAATAAGCTAAAATAAAACTAAAATAAGCTGAAAGATAGAAAAACTAGGTGCCAAATGGCTTACACATGAACCCTATTTATACTAGTCGAAGGAAGATTCTAGGAGGTATGCTTCTAAGCCTGTGTTTCTTGTGTGAGAGGAAAAGAAGCTTCATCTTGGCCCTTTAATTCATCTAGTGCTTCTTTAAGTCCATCACAACCCTTGATTGTGTCCACGTAATCATTTCCCAAGGATTGCCTTGGATCGCCAACGTGTCAGGTGCCAAAAACGTCATCCATTGCATCATTCTTGGCTTTTAGAAGGGAGTTTAAGTGGGTTTAACCTCAGGGTAAGAGTAATTTTAGAGGTGGGAGATGAACAGTAACAATGGGGGTTTAGTGGGAAAAGGGGTTATCCCGTTTGTTTGGTGCAGGGTGAGAAGTTTGGTGGATTGGCAAGAATGGTCCCTCCATTTATATGAGTATATTGCAACTTTACTCTTTGGAGGTGCAACTTTGGTCCCTGGAGTTTATAATTGTTTGCACCGTTAGTCCTTAAAGGGACTAACGGGGTGTTATAAAAGGTAACGGGTATGGGAGTATAAAGGGATGGTGTTGGGCTCATTGTTGTTGGGCCGGGTATAGAAAGGAATGGACTTGGGCTTTTATTTATGTTTAAGGCTTATAACTGTATAAGTGGGCTTTCCCGCGCCCACTAGGTGGGTATGGGTGGGCCCACTTTTGGCAGTTTAAGTTTTCGGGTTTGGTTTTCGATGCTCTTTTCGAATCTACTTCCCGGGGTTGACTTTGACTTGATTTGACTTTTTGACTTGTGGCTTTAACTTTGACTTTGCTTCAAGCTCTTTCCGTTCTCGTGCTCGGTTTTGTCGTTTTTGGCTTGGATTTTGTCCTTTTCTTGAATATCCGTTACCTGCACAATACAAATGCAAAACATACAAATACAATGTATTTTTGGTACGTTTTTAGTCATTTTAGCTCGTTTTTAATGGTCAAAGGTATGTGTATTTAAACACTACCAGATTGACAAACGCACCGGCAGTATTGATGGACTTAATGAAACGGGTGTGCAAACCGTACTTATATAAGTTCGTGATCGTTTTCATTGATGAAATTTTGATCTACTCCACGAACGAAGAAGAGCATGCATAACACCTTAAGTTAATTTTGGAGTTGCTTAAGAAGGAAGAGTTGTACGCTAAATTTTCGAAATGCGATTTTTGGCTTTCTAAGGTATAATTTCTAGGTCACGTGATTGATAATGAAGGCATTCAAGTGGACACAGCTAAGATTGAGTCAATTAAGGATTGGGCATTGCCCAAGACTCTGTCGGAAATTTGCCAATTTTTGTGTCTTGCCGGCTATTACTGACGATTTATCGAAGGTTTCTCAAGACATGCCAAGCCTTTGACAAAGTTGACTCAAAAGAGCATGAAATTTGATTAGGGTGAGAATGAGGAAGCTACATTTCCCCTGTTGAAGCAAAAATTGTGTAGTGCGCCGATTTTGGCTTTACCCGAAGGTAGCGAAAACTTCGTGGTTTACTGTGACGCTTCTCACAAAGGGTTGGGCGCAATCTTGATGCAGAAAGAAAAGGTTATATCCTACTCATCATACCAACTCAAGATTCATGAGAAGAACTACATGACTCGTGACTTGGAATTGGGAGATATTGTGTTCGCTCTCAAAATGTGGAGACACTACTTGTACGGCACAAAGTACGTCATGTTCACTGATCATAAGAGTTTGCATCATATTCTTAATCAGAAGGAGTTGAACATGAGGCAACACGGATGGTTAGATCTGTTGAGTGTAATTGACTGTGAGATACGTTACCATCCGAGAAAGGCGAACGTAGTGGCGAAGAGCTGAAAGGAAAGAACTAAGCCACTACGAGTTTGAGCCTTGGTTATGAAGATTGGTCTGAACCTTCACGTGGAAATTTTGAACGCTCAAGTTGAGGAAAGAAAGGAAGAGAATTACGAAACTAAGGACTTGTGTGGCATGATTAAGAAACTTGAACCTCTTGCTGATGAAACATTATGTTTGAAGAATAGAAGTTGGATACCCCGTTTTGGTGATTTGAGGGCCCTGATTATGCACGAGTCGCATAAGTTAAAGTATTCGATCCATCCTGGATCGGATAAGATGTACCACGATTTGAAGAAACTGTACTGGTGGCCCAACATGAAAGCAGAAATTGCCACCTATGTCAGTAAGTGCTTAACATGTGCCAAGTTTAAGGCCAAATGTCAAAAACCGTCTGGATTGTTGGTTTAACCAGAAATTCCGCAGTGGAAATGGGAAAATATTACGATGGACTTTATTACTAAATTACCAAAGACGATGACCGGTCAAGACACGATCTCGGTAATCGTTGACCGTCTCACCAAGTCGGCCTATCTTCTATCTATTAGAGAAAATGACCCAATGGAGAAACTAAAGAGATTGTACTTGAAGAAGGTAGTATCAAGGCATGGAGTGCCAATCTCGATCATCTTTGATCGTGATGGCAGATTCACTTCATATTTTTGGCAGTCACTTCAGAAAGCCCTAGGTACACGACTGGATATGAGTATAGCCTATCATCCGCAAAATGATGGTCAAAGTAAGAGGACCATTCAAGCGTTGGAAGACATGCTACATACATGTGTGATTGATTTCGAGAAAAGCTGGGATAGAAACTTTTCATTGATACAATTTTCGTATAACAATAGCTATCATACGAGTATTAAAGCTGCCCCTTTTGAAGCATTGTATGGACGGAAGTGCCGATCACCTGTCGGCTGGGCTGAAGTAGGAGATAGTCAGCTTACTGGCCCAGAGATTGTTCATGAAACTACAAAAAAGATCATCCAAATCAAGAAACGTATGCAAACTGCACGTGATAGACAAAAGAGCTACGCCGGTAGGAGACGCAAGCCATTGGAATTCCAAGTCGGGGATAAGGTCATGTTGAAGGTGTCGCCATGGAAAGGGGTGATACATTTCGGCTAACGGGGGAAGTTGAACCCTCGCTATATTGGACATTTCAAAATTCTTGCTAAAGTAGGAACAGTTGCATACCGACTTAAATTCTAGAACAACTAAGCCAAGTTCATAATACTTTTCATGTTTCAAATTTGAAAAAGTGTTTCGTAGACGAACCACTAGCTATCCCGTTAGAAGAAATTCAAATTGATGACAAGCTTAATTTTATTGAGGAACGAGTTGAAATCATGGATCGAGAAGTTATACGGCTAAAGCAAAGCCGCATTCCAATTGTGAAAGTTTGTTGAAATTCAAGGCGAGGTCTCGAGTTTACTTGGGAGCGCGAAGACCAAATGCTAAAGAAGTATCCTCATCTCTTAGCTAACCCCGCACCTTCATCCAAGGATACGGCATGGGCTTTGCGAACAAAGCTCTCTTAATGGGAGAAGGATGTCACACCCCGTAAATTTTAGGTCAATATTTTAAACTTTTCCGATCATTATTTTGACTTTTATATGTTACGTTTGAATCTGGCAATTTTTCGGAAAGTTGTCTCGCGTACACCTAAAAAACGTCATCGGACGCGTTTCGACTTTGGATTTTGATTAGTTTATATATTATATGAGTTGTTTTATTTTTCTAAGTGTTTCATAGTTTACGATCACTCTTGGTATTTATTTTTACGTTTTAACGTTTAAATTACGTTTTTCGTGTTTTTGACCTAACGGAACCCCGGAAACTCACCACCTTTGCATGTAAACTCAAGTTATCATCCAAGAAGTGTTATAATGTTAAAATTTTCGTTCAAATCCCTCCACTCCCCTCAAACCCACGAAATCTACACATATGCATACTCTAAATTAATTAAATGGCGTCTTATTTTGAAATTTTAACCCATGTGTACATGTAAGATAAGAAAGTGACATATGAGCAAGTCACCTTCAAACACAAGGACCCTATGCAACATATGCATGTGACACTTAATCACATGTACACCATTTTACCTAAGACCATGAATCAAGACATGTATATTGGACCCTTGGTTAGAAAAAATGTTTGGTCTTTCCCTTTGGTACCCACAACCGGACGCACCCCATGGTCCACAATGGTAGATGGTGCAAGCCTTCTAATTATCCAAGGTTCACATAAAATGCCCTAAACCCTAAAATTTATCCTATGGTGCAAGCCTTCTTCATTTATTTCAAGACGTATTTTGATTTATCTAAAGCAACGAGTTTTGTTTTATCAAACGTCCATATAGTAGTCATTCACTTGATCTTGTGCGACGTATGTAATGACGTCAGGCCCTCGGAGTCGTATTCCGTCCAGGCTCCGTCTGGGAGTGTGACATGTGATCCCTAGCAACAATACGTCGAAGGGTACAAAGGGTTATTAATAGTTTCTCGGGTGGCGATTCCCCTTAGGTAATTCACTTTATATATGTGGTTTTATGCCACATCTCCTAAGTGGAACCGAGTGACCATGTTATGAAAGAATATAGTTGGTTTGGGATATTTTCCTTATGCTTTTGCTATTGTTTGCTTAATAGCATAAGTACAAGTGAAAAAAGAATGAATAATAGAAGGAGAAGTGAAGGTTGTGAAGGCTGTCCTTTAAGAGTTTCATATGCTTCCTATTTATATAGGGTGTAATTTGTAAAGGAATCAACGAAATCGAATAAGATCTCTGCAACTTGAGATATAATCTTATCCTTTATCCATGCACATGTACTAGCATCTAGAACATATACTGAATATGCTTCGTGTAGCTATTTGATATTATTTAACCTTGGGGATTTAATTGTTAACCAACTAATGTCAGTCTAACTTATGCTAAATAATAATTTCATATCACGAGTTACCCCATCAAATGACATTTTAAAGCTCAAACGTAAATGTTAATCGTGGATATCTTAGTGAGCCTGAAACCTCTAAGTAAGACCATCACTGGTCCATAGTACGAATCAAACGAGTGCACGTGTAGCTTAAAAAAGTTCCGACCGCTTGGACCAAGATGTACTATAACTTTTGCAGATAGATGGTAATTAAAACAACATTTCATAAACTGCAATATACAAAACAACAACATGACTGAAACTTGTCTCTAAAATCACAACAAAATATTTAAGCATTACTTATTTCTCTCTGTAGATGATCTAAATAAGCTTATGCAAACAGCTTTAAAAAGCTAAACAATAAAGTCACATGAAGAACAGATGCTTAGTATGCTACAATAACTCAAAAATCAATACATTTAAAGAGTCTGCTTGTTGCTATTGTACTTGAAACAACAATACAGTCGGGTCTTGACCGGATCTAACCAGATACAGCACAGCAGGTTCTTGGCCGCACTAGCCGGTTCTGGTCAGATTTAGCCAGGTCTATCTGGGTCTTGCCCGGATATAGCCGGGTCTTTGCCGGATCTAACCGGATACAACAGGGTCTTTGCCGGAATAGCCGGGTCTGGCCGGATTTAGCCGGATCTTGCCCGGATATAGTCGGGTCTATCCGGGTCTTGGCCGGATATAGTCCGGTCTACTCCAACTTTGCTCTTTGGCCTCATGTCGGTACTGATTGAATAATAGGGTGAAGTCTAAAGATACGCATCTCAAAAGAACAAAAGATGTAACATACTTATTTTATTATCAGTATCGCTAAATAACTTTAATATTTTATTGGATATATGTAATATCACTGCGTATTGACTGAAATATGATTTGTTTGACCGGTTACCATTTACAAAAGTTATAGAATGGTCCATGTGATTTGCGTTGACTTTTCACCTTTAGTCCTTTGACTTTTTTCACATAATTTTTTTTTTTACTTTTTTTCATTTATTCATACATTAATATTTTTACACTTATTATACTTTTTTTACCAATTCATACACTAACTTTTATTACACTTATTACACTTTTTTTTACATATAATAAGTATAAATATTGCCTTAAAGTATAAGTATAATAACTTATTATACTTATACTTTAACGCAACGTTTACAAAAAAAATTAAAATATAAAAGTCACATGAGGGTTTTAGTTGTGAAAAAGTTTAACGCAACATTTAAAATTTTTTCTTAAAAAAGGTTTAATAAGTGTAAAAAAAAAATTGTGTATGAATAAGTGGAAAAAAAAGTATAATAAGTGTAAAAAAAATAGTGTATGAATAATTGAATTTTTTTTAAATTAAGTGAAATTTTTTTTTTTTTTTTTAAATTAAGTGAAAATTTCTTTTTTAAGTGAACAAAAAGTTAAGGGACTAACGGTAAAAGTCCAACGCAAATCACACGGACCATTACTGTCATTTTTTAAGTGGTTGTTGGAAAATGGTTTTTGCAAAATGATTTTTGCAAACTTTGGACATTATTTAATATATGTATATGTTATTTATATTTATATTAGCTTGTGGTTTTGCGTTCTCCTCGAAAAGAGTTTCGCAACGAGCTAAAGTATGTCCAAAATGAAATGAAAATGAATGAGATATCGTGTCACAAAGTGATGTACTTAAAAAAACATCCCACATCGCCTAATGAAGGAAGTGGGATGATGTTTATATAGAAATCTTGGTATTCACCTTCAAAATGCTTGGCCGTGTTGAAAATATTACATTTGGGGGTCACTTTTCAGAGGTAATATTACTTATGAATATATTTTTTGCATACAATCCGGTTTGTTGTTTGTGTATAAAATTATACACGTCGCACTGCTCTAATAATGTTCAATTTTGCACTGATAGCTTCTCTCTCGTTTGAAAGATGGTAGTTATATGTCTAATGATGATCGAGCTGAAAATGGAGATCGAGAGGAACAAATTGCTTCAAGTGATTAAGTGTTAGTTGGTAGTTTAGAACAGGTTGTTCTCTGTGGCTCCATTATTGTTCTAGTTATAACGTACTTACTGGCTATAGCTCTAATATAACAGATTTGCAAAAAAAGCTCCATTAGACATGTTAGCATTGAACACTAAGAGTTGTGTAACAATACGTCTGAAACTACATCACTTATTTGTTAGTATCTGTCAACAAACTTTATTGTGTAATTTGTTTTCTTTTACTTGTCTTTCTAAATAAAAATTTAATATCTTGGAGTTGTTGTAACGTGTTATTGATTTAATTATAGTACAAACTGATGAGCAGTGAAAATGGTTCCTTTGCCGTTATGTGAGATGGATTCAGATAGATGAATGATTTATACATAAAGATAGGGGATCTAATTTAACTGTGATGAGGTCCCTTTACTATAATATATTTACAACAAATGAGTTTTCTACTTTATAGAGCAGTTGTGTCATGTTTGTGTTGATGAAAGATTATCTGAAAGAATAAAACTTTTGATCTTTTGTAGTTTACTTTGTGTGAATCGAGGAATTAAAAAGATGGTAGGTAAAAGAATACTAATAATAGTGATTACCATTTTTTAACTCATCATAATTTTAAATTTATTTGAATGATGTTTGTTTCAGTAACTAGTTCATCAAAGACATGTTTTTTTTAATTAAGTACCTGAACTTCATTAGTATACACCCTAAAAAGCATTAGAAATAAGGACAAAATTTATTTGTACCTAAAGTAAAAGAAAACATGTTTCGCGCCCTAATTTTCTTAAAACCGGTTTCACGTAGTCAAACTGAACCGGCGGTTTCATAACCGGTTTTTAAAAAATTGACCGGACCGGTTTGTAAACCGGTAAAACGTGATTTTTAACCGAACCGGTTACATAAAAACCGAGAAGCATTTCAATATGAAAAACCGATTTTTAACTGAACCGTTTTAGTCAAAACTGGTTCTTATACCAATTGACTAAAACCGGTTCGATTTTTTTAGAAAACCCTAACAGTTTCACCTCTAACATAGCCTAAAAAAAATTAGTAAAACAAAATTACAAAAAGTCCTCCAAGTTTCAAAAATTTACGAACTTTTTATATAATAAACTTTATTTATCTAACATCTAACAAAATATGCTACGATTTTTTAAAAGAAAAATATAAAAACGTAAAGGCCTTTGGATTACAAACAAAACGGGCCAAATATGGATATGCTTTACATGTGCGTATGATTTTATAAAAAATGTTGATGTTTAATAAAGGAAAAAACATAAAAACTTTTAAAGCACACTCTTAACCTACATATTGATTTTAAAAAATACCCTAGATGACTTGTGATAATAAAGCCCATCCATGTAGAACGTACTACAAACAATCAAACATATAATATAGAGTTAAATACATTTTTGGTCCTTGTGGTTTGGTCCCGATTTCACTTTTGGTCCAAAATTCAAAAAAGTTTTCCAAAACACATAGTTTTTTTCCACTTTTGGTCCAAAATCACGTTGACTGTTAGTTTGACCAGTTAAATGACATAAAATGACTAAAGTACCCTCATATTGTTGTTGTTAAATTACTAAAATACCCTCTCTCTCATTTTTTCCTTTTATGTAATAATAATAATAATAATAAATTTTTTATTACAATAATAATAATAATAATTCTTATTCTTATTATTATTATATTCAACATCACTTCATTAGAAATTAATAGGATTTACAAAAAATTAGAGGGGAGCCGAGATACTATCTGAGCTCCAACTCCTTTAGCAATGGCGAAACTAATCCTATTAAAAATATGAATAGCCGCACATGCCCCAATGTCTTGGGTTATGGAGAACTTCCGGATGCGCTTCAGTAAGGTAACCGCATCTGCCTCCAATTCTCCCAAGGAAGTCATGTTTTTTTATAATTTTATATTTTTATTATAAATTTCTCTTTACATGAACAAACAGGAAGTCATGTTTTTTTCTTTCTTAAGATTTCATACCACAAAACTTATAAGCAAGATCTCTTTTTCTTTCTTAATATCTCATACCTCACTTTTTCTCAAGAATTCATAAAATCAAGATCTTTGTTTCTTGTCAAGTGGGATATTCATATTTCAAAAAAATCAAATCATACTTTATTTAGTAAGTTTATTTTTAATAAGATTTTTTTAGGTTTTAAAAATTAAATTAAACCTAATTATTACCTAATTTGCTTAACAAATCTTTAAAAAACATCTTAATTCTCACATATGAAAAAAAAAACTTAAAATACGCATGGGCTATAATGTTATTCTTTCTTAATTGTAGACTGAAAATGTAAATGTTTTGTAATTCTATTATCTATCCCTAAATTTTGGAGCTCCAAGAAAACAATGAATACATCCATCCACGCACCCCCATCTCTTCCATATCCATCTCCGATCAATACAAACAGTAGAACTGTAAGTTCTTTAAATATCAAGTAAAATGGTTTAATTATGGTTTTTTATTGTTCTATTAAAAGGAAGAGCAATGGATTTTCAAGATGAGTATCGAAGTATTGGGGAGTGGCAAGGCACAATCAGAATGGAAGATGGGAAGCCCAAATTGGGAGAGTGATAGTGAACAAGTATCTCTACCTTGGAGGAACTTAAACAAACTTAACTCGCAGACAACTTCACTAATGACAATTGTTGTTTAATATAAAAGTGTCATTCGATATTGCAAGTCTTGGAAAGAGAAATCGGGTGCAACTTTCTAACAGTTGTGTTAACGTAATAGATGTTTGGTGCTTAATTATATGTGAGCATTATGTTTTAAGGCATTTGTTGGGTAGGTTTTGAATCCAATGATATTGTTTTTGGTCATTAAACAAAATGAAAGAATCTCATACCCTTAAGGGGGGTTCAAAACACATTTTTTGGTCTGAAATTAAATAATCTTTCTTTTTTAAATGCAGATCGGAATGGCTTCGCTGCACCTTACTATTTGTTTAGAGCAGTGCACACCACAGTTGTGAAGACATTGCTTGGGCATAATGTTGAATTTGGTGCAAAACTGATGTGTAGTGAATGCATGCTTAATTTTCACTTCCACTTCCATTGATGTGTAGTGCTAGAGGTGACAAGATGGACGAGTTAGGTAACAATCAAAACAACATTAGCGGCTTAAAATGGCTCATTCTAAGTACGAAACGGATCAAGACTATTTCGGGTTTAAATGGTTCAACTTTTTCATTTAAATTTATCCGAAACTTTTTCCAGCAAACTTCTAAATGTGAAGGCATAAGTTTATATTTTTTTAAAGCTTTTTTCATAATCTTGGACTAGAATGTAAATTTTTTTAAAAACTGCAAACTTCCTAATACAATACGAATTATATTGTATTACAATTACAATTCTTAAAAGCCCACAATTAAACCGAATTTAAACCTTATATATACTTAACTAGTTATGATACCCGTGCACGCACATGGCTTTTACTAATTTTTTTAATATTGTATTTTTATCGATTAAAAAACAAATAGTTTTATTTTTATTTTGGTTTTGTTAATTATGGTTCTTTATTTTGGATTATAATTGTTTTTGACTGACGTAGTTAGGGTTTATATATGTATTTTTTAAAAGTTTAATGACAAAACTTTATAAACCAAGTTTACTTACACTTTGTTATGCTTTTGCATCGATGACTTAGGTAAACTAATTCAGCTTTTGAATTTTAAATATTAATTTTCAACATAAGGACGTTTATTTATAATTTTATATTTTCTTATTATTTTATGTGTTTAGCTAAAACTATGTTTAGTGCACTTGGTTGCAATAAATCCATACCGTGCCTTTTTTTTCAATTATGAAGGTTTTTTTTAACCTAAAAGGTATTGTTTAGTATGTTTTATTGTGATAATCCCTACTAAAAGTTCGTAATTATACTTTCGTTTTAGGTAGTAGCGTTGTTTAGTTCTTTTGTTTTCTTTATAGTTAAGTTGTGTTTAACTTAATTCACTGTGTTATTCTTTTCATATCCGCTCATTTTCATATGGTTTTTTCTAACATGTGCCCCATGGGCACATGTTAAGGTGGGGACATCTGTGTGTCACAGTCTGATTGGCCAGCGGTTATTTGTGGGGCCTGATAATGATTAATAACAATAACTGCTGGCCAATCAGGCTGTGACACACAGCCTATGTCTCCACCTTAACATGTACCCCTGGGGCACATGTTAGAAAAACCCTTTTCATATTCACTCCTCTCTATATCTCTTTCCTTTACATATATATCTGACTATCTTTAAATTTGTTTCCTTATCAACCGATGTTCATTCTTCTTTTCATCTTGTTTCCTTTTCATAATTTTCTGATCTTGCAATTGCGACAAGGTATTTTTACTTTTGTTTCTTTTCTTTTCTTTTTCTTTGTTTTTTTTTTCTTGTTTAGTTTACATTATATTCATTTTTGGTGTTGTATATGTAACTTCAAAAAAGTATTCCTGCTTTTACCTAGTATATGAAACTTCTGCCCCTTCACGGGCACATCAAAAGCCCATGTAAATGCTTCTTTCCATTATAGAGATGTGTTGCAAGTGCAGAAGTACTCACAACGTGGATATCAAATATTATTACATAGAAGTTTCCAAACACCCAAAAGGAACAGAATCACTTCTTGCATCTCTAGCATAAAGCAAACAGAAGAAAACCCACAATCGCAATTATTTGAACTATCATGTATTCAATCATAAACATGACAAAAAAGGTTGCAACAATATTCATTTCTGGACACACCGATACATAATGACCAGATGATCAATGTGAAAAAGGCCATTAAAAGAGAGCAACCTAATGAAACAAACAGATATTGGGATGTACACAAAACCACAGATGGAAATTTTGACCCCTAATTTAAAAATAAACACACTACTAAGCTTTTGTCTAACTATATTAAGTGTAATTATTCAAGTGACCAACATATCTGTTTCATCCCATTTTACAACATATAAACTAAGGATAATCTATATTACTTTTTGCACCAGTAAAATAACTAAAGAAAAATATGTGTATCATTTGTTAACCAACCTTTAAGAAATCAACTATGATCATTGCAGTTCACTTCACTGTGGATTTAACATGGTGATAGGAGCAGCTCTCATTTCTTCATACGTACTGTAAACGTGTATTACATAAAGCATGGATCCAACAACCTTCTGCAACCAAAGGAAAAGAATGAGAAAAGCTTGGGTTCGTTATATAAAAGGAGAAAAAGTAGTAGTGTTTTATAAAAAAATATTATACAAAGCACGTGAAAGTTGAGAATCCTTTTAGTCCCTCCATAACCATGTAGTTAATTAAAATTATATGAGTTAAACTAATAAGAAAAAGATAAATCATATTCACAATTGATAAAAAGTAACTGCAAGAATACATTTGTCTAAAAAACCTTTCCACTTTTCCAGGTATCTCCAACATTAATCACTGCAGAGCCATTAAGGACCTAATTTAAACGACCATTTATTACTACTATGGAATATGGAGGACAAATATGAAACCATGGTAAAATCATTATGTAACCGTACATGAATGATTAAGGTGTCACAGTCACCACAACCCTCATACATTATGAGCTCTCATGGTCACTCTTTTTAACTACATAAATCATAGGTAGCATAAGAAACCCTACCCTTAGGCATAAGAGAAATCAAAACAATATGAACAAACTTCAAGCTGTCAAAGTACGACCACGTATTTCACATCCATGTAGACGCAAAAAGACATCCCTACATAGGCTCAAAAGAATATATTATTGAACTGAAATCAGAAAATCCTAATGTTTAAATAATTGATTTTTTTAATAACTCATTCAAGCATATATCTCTCCGATATTATAAAACGAAACGCCTCATAAACTTACAAGAACCATTATTTCAACAATAGTGCGCCATGAACACTTTAAACTGTGTGATAAGATGGGACATTCTTAGTATTAATAAGTGTGGATCTATCTCCATATGAACAATAGACCAACTTTATCAAATATATCTCTCCGATATTAGCATCATGATCATAAAAATAAGCATTATTTTTATTAGTATCATACCTTCTTAGCACAAACCCTTGAACCCACTATAGTAAATCGCGGTAACCACTGCTCTTTTCTATGCAGCGGTTTAGTATTGACTGACTCTATCAACTGGTAATAACTGCTTCAACAATTCCATACTTCATTTAATTCCCTTGGCATTTAAGTCACAGCTCAACGAAAAGCATATAAGCATTAATTCTTGAGTGCATAGCCTATAATTAAGATGTAGAATATCATATTACAGATGTTCTAGATTAACACTAACAACAGAATTGACAGTAGCGATAAGTTGTTCGCGTTCGGCTCTTAGAGACTCTGCAGCCTTGACACATTAAGCCGCAACCAAGGTGGCAGCCGGGGCCACTACCATGTCTGTTTTCAAACTTATCTTGTATTATCTGGATGCTGATGCGGTTGCTATGGCGGCTGCAATATTCATTACATAGGAGCTTAGAGTTTAACAGGGAACCATGTTAATTGTTAATTACTGCAAATTATTGGAAAACCACTTACTTTATCACTACGCATGATAAAACGTAAATAGTCAATTGTAATGACGATATAAATGCATACTTACATTGTTGTAGTGTGGAATATTTGAAAACAACTGATGTACTTTGTCCATTTTCTCTTTTTGAATCCTTGGGTAGCCCGTTTATATGTTGCTCCTGCCCAAAAGTATACATTTTAAGCATCTTAGTACAATATGCTTAATACTATTGATTAATTATATAACATTGATGTTTAAAGTTATGTAACCTGAGTTGTATTCTTCAACTGCATATAATGGTGTCGTGGAAGCCATGCCATCATGCTTCTGTAACTTCCTGTAACTTCCTGTCCGTGTTGCTATTGTAGGCATAAAACTATTTAAGAGCGGATATAATAAAATCAGTAAATGAGATGCGAGTTTTCATAGAAGAATATCATGACCTTGCCATTTAAAGAGTGATTGGAGGTTACGACACTAATGCTAGAAGTTTGGATTGTTTGGTCATTGTATTGAGCCGTCGTCCGTGCGACCAAATGTACTATAAGAAAAATGCTGTAAGTATTGAACGATTTCAGGTTAAAATATGTCATTATAGTATGCGTTGAACTGCATTAGCCGAGGTTAGGCTCACCCGAGCCACTTTTTTGCTCAAATTTAAAAAATACTATAATTTACTAAATCAGTGATAGTAGTGTCCAACGTCCCCGGAACATGCACGAGAATTGGAAGGGGGGTCTGGGATTAACTCATGTTAAACTCCCCCTATAATCATGGTATGAGTATGACCGTGTGACCCGTCTACAATAAATGTGAGTAAGTGTACTGTTCTCTTCGAAAGCTGACCCATTTGCTTTTATACTTAACTTTAAATATTTAACACAGGTGAACAGTATCAATCACAATTGACAACTTCATTATGGGTAACATTTATCCTTGACCAACATCATGACCACTCTAGTGGGAATTTTCTTTAGCATCATTGTGTATCGGGTAGAAAACATGTATCTATAGAGAAAAAAAAGCCATGAAGTAAACCATAGAAGTGCAATTTGAACCCATTTACTTGGTACTGGTCGATTATGATTACTTTTAAACTCTACCGGTATAATTATTCACCCCTAATCATAGTTCACCTCCCCAAGTTTATATGTTTAAACTGCATTCAAAGGAGTAAATTATCATATATAATTAAAAATATGCACTAATTGTTCCATACATTTTAACGCGTGAGAAGCACATCCAAACACTGATGCTTGCAGTTCAATATAGCATTATGATAATTTATTTGTTACTATCTCAAATCAACAATTTGACATTGTTTCCCTGTATTGATATTTCGTTATTGCAATGAAAAGAAGTTACACTTACACACATAAACCGTTCCCCTAAACATGACTTAGACTTGTATTTTTTTCTTCTGTTTTTCTCATCTCTGGAGAGAAAAATTGGCTCAATTAAGTTAAAATCATGGAAATCATTACATTTTAGACGGGAATAGGACGCTTGATTTAGAAAACCATCTTATTGCTTGACCACTTTCCCTATCTGCAAGAGTCTGCAACACAAAGGTCTTGTAAGATATATAGACAATTTGTACCAACGGGCCTCTAGTCTAATGGTATGGAGGTTTTACCCTCCTGGGCAAGATCTCAAGTTCGAGTCTTGTCTAGGGCGATAGGGGTTTCCTCCCGCATGCGTAAAGGGAAGGGTGCCATTGCCTTCTGGGCTGGACCTAACCTGGTTGTGTGGGCTTGCTACGCCTTCTAGGCCAGGGGCCATGTAGCCACAATTGCCGTTAAAAAAACAAATGATTATACATATAAAAAAAAAAAAAAAAAAAAGAAGAGGGGGTGGGTGGTGGGGGGGGGGGGGGGGGGGGGGGTGGGGGTGAATATAGTACAAATGGAATTAAGAAAGTTAATCCTTATGGGTCTTGGACATATACGTGAGCCGAATACCTTACTAATTTGTTTTTTTTTTCCTGGCAGATTGCTTGTGTTCGTGTAAATTGTGAAAGATTACACACCAAAATAACAAAAACTAAGCATCTTTTTCATTGTGGAATAAAAACAAAATACTTGTTGAACAATCAACCGGAACTAACGGTGATCAAGTCAAATTAGGTTTAATTAACAATCACAAATCGAAAGAATCATAATTTTATGAGTATAAAATGGAATAAAGGTTAATACCTTGAAACAATTTGAGTAAATGAATATAGAGAAAATTAAGGTTTGTTTGATCGACTGTGGGAGCGGAGACTGTCATGTGAGATGTTCGGGGCCTGTGGAAAGGGTGGTTTTGTACTTTTATTTATCAAATTTTCGTTTTAACCCCTAAGTTTGTGACAGATTTACTCCGCGTTCTCTAAAGTTTTTTTTTGTTATATTTGTTACACATATATTTTTGTACACAATTACGAATCTTCATTAATTATGGCCAAATAAAGAAATATATGAGGTTTTTAAATTAAATATATTTAAGAAAAATAAATAAATAAATAGATTATTACTAAATAAAGTATGATTTGTTTTTTTTTTAAATACGAATACCCCACTTGACGTTTTCCTTTACTAGGTAAAATATTCATAAGCCAGTTTTTTTTGTTCCATCCAATTCATCACAGCTATATGCAGTTGGTCATTCATTAACAACCAATAAATCTCCAGGTTTTCTTTTTCATCTTTGTAGAAACATATTTATTCTACCTCTTATTCATTAGAATAACCCTCTGCTTTCATTCAATAAAAAAATCAAATTTACAAAACATTCAAATATGTTTACTCTAAATACGGATGACATGCTTTCCAGTTTGGATAGATCATCGTAACTCTATTTGTCATCCCTTGGTTTCAATATTTACATGCTATTGTTATTTTAATGCTTGAAGATTTCTTATTCATCGTTTATCTTGCTTATCTCATATTGACCTGTTGCATTCCATAAAATGGCCACTTTTCACATTCATATCTTAAAGGGCTTAGAGTATTTTTGTGCTATATTCTTTTTGTAGTGGAATGTAGATCACAGAAGCAGTGAAGCTGCAAATGGCGGTGCAAAAATGGTTGCATGAGCAATTGGATGTGTTATTTAGCGCAACCTTTTTGTTATATATTATATATACCTTATCTTATATGGTTATCTATGTAATATCCAACCCAAGTGATGTTTACATACTCGGTTTTCCTTGACTTAAAGTATCTTATACTATTTTTAAAGTTTGTAATGCGACACTTTAATTCCATTAGTTAAACCAGGACGGCGGGAACCAGTAAAGAAGAGCCAAAGGGGCTGTGGGTCCCAGCAGCGAAAGGTTACTATCGAAGGTATGAAAATGTTTGCAGAATACAAGCTACAGAAGAAGAAAAATAATGAATCAAAACACCTTATGAGCCGGCTGAAAAAAAGCAGCAGCTTTATGCAGAAAGAGTATGATCCTGGATCTCCTCGCATATCATTATAAATTTTCACCTTTTTTGATTCTTTTTTTTAATTGTTAATAATCGTCGACGTTCTCTAGGTTTTGAGTGTATTAAAGCGGATAAGTGATAAGGATTGCTTGCCGTTGGGTTCAGATTGGATGATCCTTCAAGTCCTTCCAGTTAGATGCCATTTGTGATGATGGATACCTCCGCTCAGAGTGAGGCAAGTTTCTCAATTACGTTTCTTGGACGTGATATAACACCCCTCCGAAAAATTGAAAGGAAACAATATATCTGAAAGTGAGCTTTAGTTTAACAGCATCACCTTCTAGATGAAAACGATACTACAAATAAACAAATAAGTGAATAAACAGATTAGATGAATAATATCTGACATAGAAGTTGCTTTCATTGTGAAACACTGTATATAATATAGACGATAAGGACATGCAACAAAATCATTGCTAGCAAGAATCGTAACCACAGTGAAGGATGATGAGACCTTACTATTGCACAGAACTGTTTTTCGCATTAGATTATTCCAAAGAAAGTATAGATAACTAATAAGCAGTTAACTAATATAATATTTCAAGATGGCCTGGTGTCGATTTCATTCAATGATAGCATTCCTTTTCCAGTTCATTACTGCTCTCTTAATAGTAATGTTTGCTTTCTCAATCTCATCTGCAGAAAAACGTCTCCATCTCCTGCTCAGCTTGCCTGTTAAAAAAACGAAGCTCGTGAGTAAAATCGCAACGAAAAGGAGGCCAAAATTTGAAAAAAGGTGAATTCAAAAAATATGACAAAAGCTGCAGAGCAAGTGGGAACCAGTAGATGCGGATGTGACACACAAGGTTTGTCTTTGACTATTTAAACCAAATCCAGAGCCTTATTATAGAAAATGATTAGAGAATAGTATTTTAATTATCAACTTGAGCAAAGATTAACGTGTATCAAGGACTTTTAAGTTCATCTAAAGTTTCAGCACGTGTTGTTTAGTTATTAAACCAATAGCATCTTCAAATTAAGATATGGTAATTTTAGTTTCAAAAATATGAAAGAAACTTTAGTTTTCCAAAACGTCAGTATACAGTCATTTTTACATGTGTTTCTTGATTGTATAAGAAACGTACTTTGCTAAAAAAATATAAAGTTGCAACCATGAATTCGGTTGAACGACATGGAAATTAATATGTTATTTGCGAATCGGTAAGGAAGTGGCGAAAAAGGTTCTATAAAACAAATTATCTCCTTTGTGGAGGTTTCACTGTCAATTATGCTCAGCTCTATACCAAATGTGTAACACAAAAAATACAAACTAATATGGCCAAACTTGGATTGTGATCATTACTAACATCTCTTGCACGTCAAAAATCATCTTTTCAAATATTAATGAAGACCCTTTTTAAACACCAATTATAACACAACTAGAAAATATATTACTACCAGAGACGGAGCCAGAAAATGATATTAGGGGGGGCTCAAATTTTTTTCCAGATAATGTTAGGAGGGGCTTCCATACTTTCCGATCAAAAAAGTTGCAGGCTTCCATAGTTTCCGATCAAAAAAGCTGATTTTAACCATTGAAGATAAGCTAGTCGATACGCGCGGGGGTGGGTGGGGGGGGGGGGGGGGGGGGGGGGGGCGAGCACCCACAGCCCCCCCCCCCACCCCCCACCCACACTGGCTCCGTCCATTGTGCATGACATCTTACTTTTAAAAAAATTAGAAAAAATCTCATGCGCGCACAAATATTATACGTGTACACAGTCGATCTCTCTTCTTCATATAATACAAAATGAAAAATATACGTGGTAATTAAAAAAAACTATTTGTTTTTTAATAGATAAAAATTAACAAAAAAAATAAAGTGTTTGTTTTTTAATAGATAAATATATATTATATAAAAAATTAGAAAAGACCCCGTGCGTGCACGGGCATTATAACTAGTGTCTAAATCTACAATACAAAGAAAGAAAACCGATCCCGTCATTTGCCGAAACCCAGATCCATATCCCCAACTTTATGATTTTGTGACAGAATGGTGCTTCACTACAAAACTCACGAATTAAAAATTAACCACCTGTTAATTTTATTTTTTTTGGTTTCCCATTTGATGATGCTCAAATCACCCTTTGTTGTTTTTCCTTCATATAAAACAAAATCAAACCACACAAATAACACCCCTTTGGTTTTGTGATGACATCAAGATGTTCAACCTATGAATTTTTCACGCAAACTCCCATCATAAACCCACCGCCACCAAACCTCCATCGCCACCAAAACCCCATCGCCATCGCCTCCACCAAACCCTAATTACAACCACCACCACTAGATCCAACCAGATTTGTGGTTTTCTGTGGTTGTTGAGGTGTGAGATTGGTTGAGGTGGCCTACGGGATGTGCTCGTGTTGATGTAGGGAGTTTTTCATTTGTGGTTTTTTTATTACTTGATGAAGATGAAGATGTGACTGAGTGCTAGGAAGCACGGAAACGCCGCTGGGAAGCCGTGTCGCGTTTCCGAAACGCCGGGAAACGGGGAAACGCCGAGAAACGCGAGGAAACGCCGAGGAAACGTCCCCGAGAAAAGTGGAAACGTTTCTTCGTTTAGGGTACGCGGATCTTTATCTAGGAAACGTTTGGGGAAACGTTTCTAGCCCAAAAAGTCACGTTTCTTCAATAGATCTCAGAATTTT
>BQNB010109079.1:6996-22826 GCA_026074375.1 Tanacetum coccineum | reverse complement strand
TTATTATGACTTATTGAGACCATATTTGAGTTTTTGAGTAAAAGGATTTGAGAGAACTTGAAAGGTAAACACAGGATTTATTTAACAAAATACATTCATTTCATTATATAAAAGAAGATTACATAATTCAAAGACAAATTACAATAAGCAATATTTAAGCTAACCTAAATTATTAAAAACTAGAAAAAGGAAAAAATAAGGTAAAAAGAAGGTATTGTGCGTGTGTGAGCTGAGGCCTTTTTATAGGCTGCCAAAGAAGCTTCTAGGACTCCTGAATCCATTTCCTAGCCTTCAATCCATACCCTTGATTCTTTTAATCATTGCCAAGTAATTTTGGGCCGTTTGATCATTTTGTGTGTATCTAAGGATCGCCAGCGTGTCATTCTTTGATGTGACATGTTATGCTTCTTTTGTGAGTAGATTAGCACAAAACACATCACTATATGTGCTTTCACCATTGCTGACGTGTCCTTATGCTTGAGTGAGGTGCTTTGATCCTTTGATTTGACTAATCTGTCCTTGCAATCTTGTTAGTGAGCTCATGAATTATCTTAATTGCCCATTGATTTTGATTTGCCCTTTGTTTTGACTGCTTGGTGAAACGGGAGAGACGAATGAACAGTAACTTGTGTTTGGCGCCCTTCTTATAACTGAAATGGGTAAATTCGTTTTAACTTTGCCCTTTTGTCAACTTCAGTCCTTGTGGTTTTATATAACTAGGTGTAGTGTAAAAGGAGTTTACAAAATGACAATTTGGGTCCTTGTGGTATATAAAAAAGGAAAGTGGACTAGGTTTTGGGCTTATGGTTATGGGCTTGGATCCGGGTATAGAATTTTAGGGTTTTTCAGGCCCATTAAGGTTTTTAAGGCCCAATAAGAGGTGAGGGGTTATTTTTGGACTTTGGTGAAACTTAAAGAGTGAAAATGGAATGTTTTTGGGTTTTGTCTTTTATTGGTTGACTTTTGTTGACCAATGTTTGACCATTTTGACTGGATTTGACTGAGGCTTGACTTTTCTGGCTTCGGCTTTGATTCTTTGGCTTCTTTTTGTACTCTTCTAATTCTTGTGTCCGTGCTTGCTTGTTTTTGATGGTTTTATTGTGATTTTTGATATATCATGTACCTGCACACACAAAACACAAATACAAGCATATTTTTGCCATTTTTTGTCTGTTTTGGGTTTAATTGGGTTATTTAAGGTATTAACGGATATGTGTATTTTACACTTATCAATTATACATGCCTAAAAGATTTAATTATGTTGATCCACAAGGCAGACTCAAGTCAGTAATGGCTTGGGTCCCCAAGAGAAACTAATTCTCTTATTTTGAGTGTAGGGTAATCCACAATATGCTTTACAAGATCAAGGAATTTTTTATAGTGGATGCTCTGGGCATATGACTGGGAACAAGTTCTACCTCTCAGATTATCAAGATATTGATAGTGGATTTGTTGCATTTGGAGGAAGTTCTAAAGGAGGTAAAATTACATGAAAAGGTAAAATTAGAACTGGGAAATTAGACTTTGAAGATGTATACTGTGTAAAGGAACTTAAGTTTAATATTTTCTCTGTCTCACAAATTTGTGACAAGAAAAACAGTGTTCTTTTCACTGAGACTGAATGTCTTGTTCTATCTCCTAATTTGAAGCTACTTGATGAAAGTCAAGTCTTGATTAAAATTCCTAGACAGAACAACATGTACAGTTTTGATATAAAGAATGTTGTTCCTTCAGGAGATTTGACTTGTTTATTTGTAAAGGCTACAATAGATGAGTCTAATTTATGACATAGAAGGCTTGGTCATATAAACTTTAAAACAATGAACTAACTTATGAGGGGAAACCTTGTTAGAGGTTTGCCTTTAAAGCTTTTTGAAAATGACCATACATGTGTTGCCTGTCAGAAGGGAAAGCAACACAAAGCCTCCTATAAGACCAAAACTATGAGCTCTATTTGCAAACCTTTACAGTTATTGCACATGGATTTATTTGGACCAGTTTCTGTGAGGAGTATAAATAGAAAGAGTTAATGCATAGTTGTCACTGATGACTTTAGTAGATTCAGTTGGGTTTTCTTTCTGGCCACTAAGGATGAGACTCCTGAAATCCTTAAGAACTTCATAACTGGCATAGAAAACTAATCAGATCATAAGGTTAAAACAATCAGGAGTGACAATGGAAGTGAATTCTAGAATAGGATTGTGAATGAGTTCTATGATATGAAGGGTATTAGAAGGGAATTTAGTGTTGCTAGGACTCCTCAGCAAAATGGTGTTGCTGAGAGAAAGAATAAGACTCTAATAGAGGCAGCTAGAACTATGCTAGCAGATTCCAAATTACCAACTACCTTTTGGGCTGAAGTAGTTAATACTGCTTGCTATGTCCAAAATAGGGTGTTAGATATCAAGCCTCATAACAAGACCCATTATGAACTTTTTCTAGGTAAAAAGCATGCTTTAAACTTCATGAGACCATTTGGGTGTCCTGTTATAATCCTAAATACCTTAGATCACCTAGGTAAGTTTGATGGAAAGTCTGATGATGGATTCTTTGTAGGATACTCTATCAATAGTAAAGCATTTAGAGTATTCAACACTAGAACCAGATTTGTAGAGGAGAACCTGCACATAAATTTTCTTGAAAACAAACCAAATGTTGTAGGAACTAGACCTAACTGGATGTTTGATATTGATACTCTAACTATGTCTATGAATTATCAACCAGTTTTTGCAGGGAATCAAACTAATGGTAATGCAGGTACCAAAGCAAATATTGATGCAGGACAAGCTAAAATGAGTGCAGTTCCTGGTCCACAATATGTTCTGCTACCATTTTTGACTTTTGAGTCTCAAAATCCAAAGAGCTCAGAAGATAAGATTGCTGATGATGCTGGAAAGAAGAATGGAGTTGAGGATCCAACAAAAGAAGATGACATAAATGGTCCAGGGGAGGCTACTAACACTAACAACACTAACAGACTTAATACTGTTAGTTCATTTGTTAATACCGTTAGTTCATCTTTTACTACTATGGATCCAGGAAGAGCAAGAGACCAAAGGAATGAGTTTGAAAGTGTGTTTGGACAAGACAAGGATGCTAATAGTACTTACAGGATGTTCACTCCTGTTAGTGCTGCTGAGTCCTCTTATTAAAATCTTGGTGGTTCAACTCCTGTTAATGCTGCTACTCCTTCTAATGCTGATTATCCTACTGATCCTCTCATGCCTAATTTGAAGGATACTGCTAATCTTCAAGATACTGGTATATTTGGTAATGCATATGATGATGAAGATGTAAGTGCAGAGGCTGACCTCAGCAACTTGGAAACAACCATGAGTGTCAGTCCTATTCCCACAACTAGAATTAACAAGGATCATCCTAAAGAACAGATCATTGGAGATATAAATTCAGCAACTCAAACAAGGAGAATGATCAAGATGTCTAAAGAACATGCTATGATCAGTTACATTAACATGCAGAGGAGAACAAATCACAAAGATTATCAAAACTGCTTATTTGCCTATTTTCTCTCTCAAATGGAACCTAAGAAAGTTATTCAAGCTTTGGCAGATTCAAGCTTGGTAGAGGCAATGTAAGAAGAGTTGCTACAGTTTAGGTTGCAGAAGGTTTGGAGATTAGTTGATTAACCCAAAGGCAAACATGCCATTTGAACAAAATGGGTCTATAAAAACAAGAAGGATGAGAGAGGAATAGTAGTTAGAAACAAGGCAAGATTGGTTGCACAAGGTTACACCTAAGAAGAAAGAATTGATTATGATGAGGTTTTTGCTCATGTTGCTAGGATTGAAGCATTCAGGTTATTTTTAGCCTATGCATCATTTATGGGGTTCATTGTGTACCAAATGGATGTGAAGAGTGCCTTTTTATATGGCGCAATAGAAGAGGAGGTATATGTGTGTCAACCTCCTGGCTTTGAAGATCCTCAGTTTCCTAGCAAGGTTTATAAGGTAGATAAGGCCTTATATGGTCTTCATCAAGATCCTAGAGCCTAGTATGAGACTTTGTTTACCTACTTAATAGAAAATGGATTTAGAAGAGGGATCATAGATAAGACTTTGTTTATCAAGAAGGACAAGGGTGATATACTGTTAGTTCAGGTGTATGTAGATGACATCATCTTTGGGTCTACTAAGAAGTCTTTATGTACAGAATTTGAAAGTTTAATGCACACGAAATTCCAAATGAGTTCTATGGGGGAACTCACTTTCTTATTAGGGTTACAAGTAAAGCAGAAGGATGATAGAATCTTCATTAGCCAAGACAAGTATGTGGCTGATATATTGAAAAAGTTTGATTTCTCCTTAGTAAAGACAACAGGCACTCAATTGGAGACTAACAAAGCATTGATCAAGGATGAAGAAGCTGAGGATGTGGATGTACACTTATATAGATCAATGATTGGATCATTAATGTACTTAACAGCTTCTAGACCAGACATAATGTTTGTTGTTTGTGCTTGTGCAAGGTTCCAAGTTACTCCAAAGACTTCACATCTTCATGCAATGAAGAGTATCTTTAGATACTTAAAAGGTCAGCCTAAATTGGGCCTTTGGTATCCTAGAGATTCACCATTTATTAGAAGCCTTTTCTGATAGTGATTATGCTAAGCTAGTCTTGACAGGAAATCCATAACAGGAGGTTGTCAATTTTTTGGCAAAAGGTTGATTTCATGGCAATGTAAAAAGCAGACTATAGTTGCTAACTTCACTACTGAAGCAGAGTATATTGCTGCTGCTAATTGCTGTGGACATGTGTTATGGATTCAAAATCAAATGCTTGATTATGGGTTCAACTTCAAGAACACCAAGATTTACATTGATAATGAAAGCACCATTTGTACTGTATAGAATCTAGTGTTTCATTCTAAAACCAAGCATATTGAAATAAGGCACCATTTCATCAGAGATTCTTATGAGAAGAGTCTCATTCAAGTAATAAAGATTCACACATACCAAAATGTTACAGATCTTCTCCCAAAGGCTTTTGATGTTAGAAGGTTTAACTTTTTGATTGCTAGCATTGGATTACTTAATCTCTGAAGATGTGTTTGTTAGATTAATGGTTGATATGGTTTGGAGATGGTATTAGTGATGAATTTGAAGTTAAAACTTGTAGTTGTCCAATTAATGCTGCTAGGCAAGATTTGGTGATGTCAGGCGACAATTAGTACTGTTAGGCAAAAGTTAGTACTGCTGAGCCACAGTTAGTACTGCTGAGCCAAAAGTTAGTGCTACTTGTTACCGTTGGAGATAATACTGCTGAGGGGGTTAACAGTAAATATAACGGGTTCTTCGCTAGTAGGTTTACTATTAACTTTATAAAATCGCTCTCCATCAAACATTAACTTCATCTAATACTCTCATACGCTCTCAATTATAAACCTTATTCACTTTAATCATCGATCATCAAAATTACTCATCTTTGGCTGATTTACAATTCGTTGATCGACACAACATGGTTGCCTGCTTAGAAAAGACAGATGGGAATGTTGATTTTCATCAAATAGTGGACTTCCTTACTACAAGCTCTATTCATCATGCTTTAACTGTAAGTCCTACTATCCATGCTTCTTATATTGAGCAGTTTTGGGCTACTGCTAAGTCCAAAACAGTCAATGATGTGAAGCAAATACATTCCACGGTTGATGGCAAGACAGTGGTAATATCAGAATCATCATTGAGGAGAGATCTTGACTTTAATGATGAGGATGGTATTGCCTGTCTATCAAATAATGAAATTTTTGAAAACCTTGCATTGATGAGATATGAAAGAGTTTCTACTAAACTTACTTTTCAAAAAGCTTTCTTTTCCCATCAATGGAAGTACCTTATATATACCATCCTGCATTGCTTGAGTTCAAAATCAACTGCTTGGAATGAATTTTCAACAAATTTAGCATCAACAGTTATTTGTTTAGCTAAGGGTCAAAAATTTAACTTTTCTAAATTAATTTTTGATGGTATGTTAAGGAACTTGGATCCTACTTATAAGAAATTTTTAATGTATCCAAGGTTTTTACAACTCTTTTTGAATAATCAGATTACTCTTGCAGAACCTTTTAATGATGTTTATCCTACATCAGCACATACTAAAAAGGTTTTCAATAATATGATAAGACAAAAAAAAGATTTTTCAGGGAGAGTTACTCTACTGTTTGCATCCTTGTTGGCACCACCAGTAGTTAGGGGTGAAGGTTCAAGACAACCCTCTGAACCCCAACCACCATCTTCAACTACTCAACCTATAATTGAAGAACAAATCCAAGTTACTGAATCATTATCACCCTAAAATACTCAATCACCTAGGCAAGCCTTACAAGAGGACACTCAGTTACCTCAGACTAGTGTTCATATACCAAATATAGCAGATGAAGCTGTCTTTAAGGAGTGGGATAACAGAGTGGTAAGGGCTACCACTACTACTGCTAGCTTAGATGCAGCACAGGCTAGTGGTAACATAACTAAGACCCAATCCACGGCAATGTCTAATGATCCTCTTTCTCAAGAAATTGGTTCAGGTGACAGACCCAGGTGCCAAGAAGCCATGGGGGAGGGGGTGCCATTGCTCAAACTAGGTCTGAGAGGGCATCTACACATTCCTATGATTCACCTCTCCTATGAGTTAACACACCCAGAAGTGATGAGGAAAGGATTGAACAACAGGATTTGACGGATAATGTGCCACCAACACCCCATGATTCACCTCTCTCAGGATGTCACACACCTAGAAGTGATGAGGGTAGACCTAACTTCAATGAATTGATGAATATTTGTACAAATTTGTCAAACAGGATTCTTGCCTTGGAATAATCAAAGACTGCTCAAGACTTGGTGATCAATAAGCTGCAAAAGAAAGTGAAAAGATTGGAAAAGGCACTAAGGGCAAGAACTCCAAGAATGAAGCTCTTCAAAATTGGTACCTCTAGGAGAAAGAGTTTCGATAAGGAGAATGTATCCAAACAGGGGAGGAAATTGAAGAAAAGGCCAACACCAGTGTTTGAAGTAAGAGATTTTGATGACTTTGATGTTATGTTGAAGGAGATGCAGTTTAAAATGCCGATGAAGTTAATACTGCTACTACTGGAGTTAGTGTTGCTAGTGCACCAGTTACTACTGCTGGTGTAGCTATTAGTATTGTTGAACCTAGAACACCTCCAACAACTACTACAATTGCATTTGAAGATGAGTATCTTACTATTGCTCAAACACTTATAAAGATGAGAAGTGAGAAGGCTAAGGAAAAAGGAGTTGCTTTTAGAGAAGTAGAAGAATCTGCTAGACCAACAAGAATCCTTTCAACTATTGATCCTAAAGATAAAGGCAAAGGCATTATGTAAGAGCCTAAACCTACTCTAAAGAACCCAATAAAGGCTCAGATTGCTAGGGATGCAGAGATAGCTCAAAGGTTGTATGAAGACGAACAAGCACAGTTTGAGAGAGAGCAAAGAATTGCTAAGGAAAGAGCTGCAGAACAAGAGGCAAAGGATGCTGCATTGATTGACCAAATGGAAGATGTTCAAGCAAGAATGGATGCAGATGCTCTGTTAGCTGCACGACTTCAGGAAGAAGAAAGAGAGCAATTTTCTATTGATGAGCAAGCTAGATTTTTGGTGGAGACAATTGCAGAAAGGAAGAGGTTCTTTGCTTCACATAGAGCAGCATAGATTAGAAACAGACCTCCAACCAGAGCTCAACTCAGAAACAAGATGGTAACTTATCTGAAACACATGGGTAAGTACACTCATAATTAGCTGAAGAGCAAAAGCTTTGAAGAAATTCAGAAGTTATATGAAAGGGAGCAGAAGTGGATAAATGATTTTGTTCCTATGTATGATGACAATGGAAAGAAAGATGATGACAGTCAACATCAAGCAGAAAGTAGTAAAAAGAGACCAATAGCAGATTCTGATGAAGAAAGTGCCAAGAAATAGAAACTAGAGGAGAATGATGCTGAAAAAGAGGAGCTTAGAGCCTGTTTGGATATAGTTCCAGGGGATGATTTTGCTATTGATGTTGAATCTCTGGCTACCAAATATCCAATAGTAGATTGGAAGACACATATTCTGACAGAAAACATGATGTATTATCAAATTATCAGAGCAGATGGAAGTTCTAAGAATTACAAGATATTCAGTGAGATGCTTGATGACTTTAACAAACAAGATGTGATTGATCTTTACAGGATGGTAAATGAAAGGTATGAGACAACAAGCCCAGAAGGATATGACACGTTGCTTTGGGGAGATCTGAAGACTTTATTTAAGCCTAGTGAAGAAGATGAAATCTGGAGGAATCAACAGAACTACAACTTGATAAGCTGGAGATTATTTGACTCATGTGGAGTTCATGTATTGTTGATGGATATTGGAGTTGCTATTCACATGATGATAAAAAAGAAATATCCCCTCACACAAGAAATGCTTTCAAGGATGTTAAATAGAAGACTAGAGGTTGATCATGAAAGTGAAATGGCATTTGAGCTTCTCAGGTTTATAAGATCACAACTTCAGAAGTAGAAGAGTGTTTGGATACATCCTCCTAGTGATCAAGATGCCGATAATGAAGAAAATTGATTATTAACAAGATGAATATCAAGTTTAGGGGAGAATTGTTAGGAATTAGAGGCTTCTACAACTTAATACTGCTGGTTCAAGTTTGTGCTGCTTTTAAAGATTAGAGAAAATAATCTAAGTCATTAGTATTGCTAATGTAATAGTTAGTGCTGCTAGTACAAAGTGTTAGTACTGCCAGATTATTAGTACTGTTAGTATAATAGTTAGTACTGTTAGTTATATATAGTTAGTACTGCTAAAGTGATATGCATGAGATATATTATGAATAGATATACATTGATCACTTGACGCGTTTTGTAAGCCTATTAGGGTTTCTTTGGTGTATAAAAGGAACCCTACGACATAGTTAGAGATATGCATAGAATTCATATATCATAGTTAGTTGTTTACATAGCTTCAAAGTTTTTCCTTGTAACTCTATCACTATTTAAAGTGATCATTATATTGAGGCTAAAAGTTTAGTTTACTTGTGTGTTCATTGTTATTGTTCTTATTGCTTAAAGTCTAGATTCCGCATAGACTTTAGGTTATCACACAAAGTTTCTGTCTTAGTAGTTTTGGATTTATCCAAGGTTACTAACCTTTACACAAGCTAAAGGAAATCAAGATCTATTCAAAAGGGATCAACAATATGTTTTTTTAACTATGTATTTCTTGTCCGTGAACAATAATTTTGAGACAGAGGTAATAAAAGAAAAAGAAAAAAAGAACTTTGATAGCCAATTAACCAAATGGGCTAGCTCACTTGGCCACTTGAGGGAATGTGTGAAATATATTATGAAAATAATTGCCGTTCTAAAATTAAAAAATTAAATAAAATTTGAGAGGCAGTTTAATTTGAGGATTTTTTGACACTACGGGGGTGTTTTTTTGAGCTTATATGTGGGCTTATGAGCTTATGTGAATTCGGCTTATATTTGATAATCTCTAATTTTCTGGCTTATTTTGGGGTTTATGGGCTTATATAAGTTTATCATTTCGTAATAAACTTATATAAGCCCACAAGTCTCAAAAAAAGCCAGAAATTTAGGGCTTATGAAATATATGCCGAAATCACATAAGCTCATAAACCCACATATAAGCCGAAACATACACCCCCTAAATACAAGAACCACTTTTTTTTAATCTTTTGCATTAATTGAATGGGAAATTGATAATTAAGCATTACAACATTTTAAGCACACAATATAAACTAATTAAACACATTAATTAATGTTATTGTAAAACAATCTAAAATGACAACTATATATTATACGTATTTTAGAAAGATTATTGCACTCCTAAAACATACAAAGATTCATATGGTCATACGGTAACAAGTTGATACATACATATAGTTTTAAAAATCAGACCAGGCAAACAAGTTCAATCAGGAACCAGAGTCGTTGCCGGTTCGGTTAGCCAATAAAATCTGTTCGAAACGAACTGAAAAGGACCGTCAGATCCGATTAAAACGGGTGATCCAGGCCTGAACGAGATCATAATTTTTTTGCTTTTCTCCGGTTAATCAAAACGCACCCGCCATCACAACGCTCAGATACACATGCTAATATGTTATTTTATATAGGTGAAAATATAATTTTTTTTGAACAGATAGGTGAAAATGCTCAAAATATAATACGGAGTATCTTTTTCACATGATCCGATATATATTTAAAAAAATAATTTAGCCGGTTAATTCAATAATCTTCCCCCTTTTATTCTCTCTTGGTATTTTAGGGTTTTCACTTCCGTATAGCTTTTTCTTCTGACGAGAACGATGGGTAAGATACATTAATTTGTTTTGGTTATATGCTTATTGACAAGTAAAGATCGTGATTGGTTCAAAATTCTGTATGTTAGAAACACAAGAGATGTTGGGTGTTTGGGATTTGCTTTATTTTTTCGCTCTTTATAATAAGCACTTCTTGAAATAGTGTTTGGATTTGCTTATGCTGTTAAAATTGGTAAATTAATAACGAGATAACTCACATTTGTATATATTTATAGGTTTTTAGGTTATAGATGAGAGGTAACAAAATTAGGTTGTTTTACAGGTTATAAATTAAGGTGTTGCTTGCTAGGCTTCTTTTTGGGGCTTCTTTCGGGTGTGGTCGGCGTTAGTGTCCTTTGGATTTTGCACGTACTGTCATAAATTGCCAGGCGTTCTTGTTATGTGGAAGTATTTTGGGTGTTGTTACACGCCGTTCTAGCTTTTTGCTAGTTTTATAGAATATATTTGCCTAGTTTTTTGCTCATAAGTAAACAGAGGAGCAGGGAGTTGTTTGTTTCTTCCAAACTGCTAAAAGAAACCTGAGTATTCGTAGATAAGAAACTAGACTTAACAAACTTCTTAGTTTTAATTTATGGTTTATAACATGTTTGGCATGAAAAATTTGGTTAGTGTTTGATGCTCATGTCTTGGACCGGTTTTAGGGTAATGCAAATATATGAAGTCTTATTTCTGTATTTGATATGAAAGGCACGGACAATGCGAAAGAGAATAAGCATGATCCTAGCTCAATATTATTTCGATCTAACTTAGTATTATGATGTAAATAGACTGAGCAGGTTTACCACAATTGCATTTTTATAGGTTATTAATGATAAAAGACTCATAAAATTTACTAGAACTCCGAGTTTGTGCAGGAAGGGTATTTGTAATATGGTCTCATGGTTCAAGATAGCAACACATATTTCTTGTTTCGAAATTTAATTGCTGGCCGGATTGTTATTAGTTGCAAGACCAAATTTATTGTTTAAAGATAGATATATGGTAGATTGACATGTTTTCTATTTCTTCCAGGTTGTTGTCAACCTCCCACTGAGCCAAACAGGGAACTCCCGGATGGCAATGAGCAGAATATCAGGGTGCATCATAAGGAGTATGACATGCGTAATAATCTTTCTTTTTGATTTATAATTTGAGCCCTATAGATGTATAAGTTCATTTAATTATTCAACTTTACATCCCACTCTCGATATAGTTTTGTTAATAACAAATCTGATTAATGTACTGGATGATGAAAATTACCTTCAAATTTTGTCGTCTTGATAGTTTTTTACTTTGATAAATGGTAATAGAAAAGTAGGTAAATGTATTCTTGTTCTCTTTTGTTTTCTTTCAATTGTTTTAGGTTATCTGTGGCATCTTTTTTATGCGGGATTCGGTATAAATGAAACCATATGCATAATAAAGTATCTCTGTTAGTTGAAAGTCGTGAAACAAATTATACAATTGAGTAGTTTCCATTTACATTAATCTCTTCATTTATTTACTTATGTTTGTGAATGGTTGCATGTAACTGAACATTTACGTTTTGGTTTATGATTAGGTTACCGGTTGCACACTTCATTATGTGATTTATTTGTATTACGTTTTAGAAACACAGGAGATTCTTAGATGCAGATTAAAGTTTTATAGGGATTTAATTGAATGTTAAGCACTTTTTGTGTTTGTTCGAAACAACAAATTATCGCCAGCTAGGTTTTACTTTAAATATAAGTATTTTAGCTATACTAATTTTACCCTTGTTGCTCCATGTCACACAGTCGATATGAGTTTAACCATCTAATTGATGTTAAAAAATCTTTGCTTAGTGGTGACCTTTGAGACTAAGATTTACTGCTGCTTTTAACTAGAAACTAGGCTTTATTAACATCTTACTTATAATTTTTGGTTTGAAACATTGACATGCAAAATATGTTGAGTGTTTGATTATCACTGGTTTTGACTCTTCAAATTAATGAACGTTTGCTTATATAATTATATGTGAACGGTATGCAAACTGCTCATGTTATAGGACGGTTTATAAGCTAAATACAAGGAAATATGTATTTGTTTCGATTTATAATACTCCGTATGAAAGATCTGGACTAAGCAAATGAGACACTGGGTGTTAAATTTATTAGTGACTGTCTTTGTAGACAAGGTAAATATCAACTTATGAAGCAAAACTGGAAGAAAGAATAACCATGCTGTTAGGTCAATGTGATGCATTATTGCGAGTATGATGTAAAAATCTAGTTGCTTATTGATGTCAGAAGTCTAATTGTTGGCTGTAATTTTAGCATGGATATATGGTAACTTGTTATGTTTTGTTTTTTAGCATGCTATAAAGGACATCGCCTGGATCCAAACAGGATATTTCCTGATATCTACGAAGTTCCCTTGAATGAAAAGGAACATGAAATCTGGCTTGAGTTCAAAGAGTTCGCTAAGGGTACTGTATGTATATTAATACCCGTTTTTCTTTTTCTTTTCATGTGTTTTCCCTTTACACATCTATTCACTGTTCTGCACACACACGTAAACATGTTTGTGGTACACACAGTTCATTACATATTTCATTTGTGTGGCAGGCTAAACTTGACGATACACATGATAAGTATGTTGAGCTTGGAAAAGTTTCAATTAGACTCGATCATCCCATTGTTCTTCTAATTGGTAACTTTGCAGTTACTGCCTTCAACAAGAATTGGGAGATGGTATGGTTCCTTTCTACCTGCTTTTAATTTTCTAGGTACTTATGGTTTTATGGCTCACCCTTAAACATATGTCAAATTTGTGTTTTTAGCATATAAAGAAGAGCGAAGAGAACCACATCCATGATTTTGAATTTATGGAGTGCAAATATGTTAAAACAGACGAGGCTTATTATTTCTTCATGACCATAGAGGCCATCGAAGAAGGAAATCTTGGCGTGTACGAGGCTAAGGTAAACGTCAACATAAATGACGACGTTTCAACAAGAATTGGGAGATGGTATGGTTCCATTCTACCTGCTTTTAATTTTCTAGGTACTTATAGTTTTATGGCTCACCCTTAAACATATGTCAAATTTGTGGTTTTAGCATATAAAGAAGGGCGTAGAGAACCACATCCATGATTTTGAATTTATGGATTGCAAATATGTGAAAACAAGTAAGGCTTATTACTTCTTCATGACCATAGAGGCCATCGAAGAAGGAAATCTTGGCGTGTACGAGGCTAAGGTAAACGTCAACATAAATGACGACGTTAGGATAACCTTGAGCAAGTTTATTCTTAGCGATCGTACACCAATTGGTATGTGATTATTTGAAGCATCCTCATTTCTTGATTTGGTTATCAGTTCCTTTTATAAAAACCTATAACCCATTATTAGACTCCCTTTTGTGCTACTACAAACATGCTGCACACTTTATATTATTTTGAGTACGTTATGTGAAAATGGGTTGGTTTTGGTTATATATTATTTACAAATGGGTAGATATAAAAATGTGAATAAACAATGAAAAGGATCAAATGAGTCAAGGGATTGAAAGCCTCCTGATGCATACTTTTTAAATAGATTTTTTTTTGTAATAAAGTTTATTATTATATTAAGGGTTTTGCTAAGGGTTATGTATACAAGATATAGACATGCGTGAAAATTTGGACTTTAACCATAACCACCTCAAGGTGGTCGAACTACAATAATTTATGCATATCTTTCTCTCTTAAACAAAGCCCCAAGGGCTATGTCTAGCAAAACCTTTATCTATTTTTTTGAACGACAATTTTTCCTATACAACCTATCTCACAAATGCCTCTAGCAACTCCATACCACTAGACCAAAAGGCCTTGGGTACCTTTATTTTAATTGTACAATTTTTTGGGTGAAGGACTTTACCGAGGTAAATATTTAAAAAAAAACAGTCTAGTGACATAGGATATGGGTGTGTCCACATCTGAGCCCTATTACATAGGGCAGTAGTAAGCAGACTCTTTCTTGATAAATTGACTGCGCTATCCACTATTTTAGTAGAAGTAAACCGCCAAACAGTTTTTTCCTTTCTTTTCCCATCTCTCACTTTATCTTCCACTTGTTTATCATTTACTTTTTCAATCGGAGGAATAATTGCCTTGCGTGTTTTAGGTCCTTGGGCCTCATAGCTAGTTGCCTTTAAGCGCCTAGGAGTCTCCTTTTGCTCTGCCCCAGGTTTTGCTCCCCATAGGGCCCTCTTAGGCTAGTCGCCTTAGGCGGATAGGAGCCCCTTTTTCCTTCTTTTGGCCCTAACCTTAGGTTTTTGTTGTCTCTTGTGAATAAAGTTTATTATTATATTAAGGGTTTTGCTAAGGGTTATGTATACAAGATATAGACATGCGTGAAAATTTGGACTTTAACCATAACCACCTCAAGGTGGTCGAACTACAATAATTTATGCATATCTTTCTCTCTTAAACAAAGCCCCAAGGGATGTGTCTAGCAAAACCTTTTTTCTTTTTTTTGAACGACAATTTTTTCACACTCTATACAACCTATCTCACAAATGCCTCTAGCAACTCCATACCACTAGACCAAAAGGCCTTGGGTACCTTTATTTTAATTGTACAGTTTTCAGTATCTATCCTTGAGCAACACCCTAATGCACACGTACACTGGCCGGAGGTCCCCTGGAAGCAGTATCTCTACTTCCGGGTTTAGCCTGGAGGTAGGGGTAGGATCTGTCTACGTTCACCTCCTCCATACCCCGCTTCGGCGGGATTGGGTATGTTGTTGTTGATGCCAACATCATTGTCTAAATCGGCCATACTACTCAGGACGTCAAAAGCATTAGAAACCTTAGTACTATTGTTAACGGTTTTACCATTAGTTACCTTAGATTTCTTCTCCTTTTTAGCCTTTTCAACATCATTTTTGGGCCTGTAGGTGCAATATCAGCCCCTTCACATGTAGGCGCTTTAAGAGTGCGAAAGTTGACCCTTCTCCATAGACAAATCATGCTTAAGTAGTTTGGCATAGGTTTGAGACCCCGTACCAGTAGAACTCGTATTAGAAACATTCCCAAATACACCAGTCATGCTTGGAAACTCGTTTACACCAGCTTGTTCATTCTCAATTTCCATAATTGTTTCCCTAGCTTAATCAACTAAATTCTCCTTTTCTTTTACACCTCTCCCGTTCATTAAACCGTTCTCCGTGGTAACCTCTCCCTTTTAGGCGTTTATAAAACTCTTCTCCATGGTTGCTGCACTACATATGAATCAACACCAGCACCATCAATCGATGAACCAAATTCTTTCAACCTCGAACGTCACTGAATTAATACCAAGTAAACCCCCAAACCGACCTAATGACCTATATTAGAGTTGTTGAATCATATTAAGACCAACAAACACTCCACAAACCGATTAAATAAAAAGGAATGTCAAAAATCCTAAAATCGGTTAGATGAATTCGAACCTCAAAAGTCAATCAAACGATCAACAATTGAGAAAGAATGAATTCCCAAC
>BQNB010109078.1:0-21685 GCA_026074375.1 Tanacetum coccineum | reverse complement strand
AGGTGATTCTAAAACCTCGTAGTTTGCCGACATTGCAAATTATCATGCGGGAAATTTTGTAGTAAAAAAGATGTCGTCCCAACAAAAGAAGAAATTCTTTAAGGACGTTAAGCATTATTTTTGGGACGACCCCTACTTGTTTAAGATTTGTGCGGATCAAGTGATTAGGCGATGTGTTCATGGCCAAGAAGCCGTTGATATCCCCACGGCTTGCCATAATGGACCCACCAGGGGACATCATGGTGCGAACTACACCGCTAAGAAAGTTTTTGATTCCGGTTTCTATTGGCCGAAAATTTACCACGATGCCCATGACATGGTAAAGTCATGTGACTTATATCAACTTCAAGACAAAATCTCGCAAAAAGACGAAATGCCTCAAAATGAAATTCAAGTATGCAAGATCTTTGACGTGTGGGGCATCGATTTTATGAGACCGTTCCCGTCTTCTTGAGGGAACAAGTACATTCTCATGGCTGTCGACTACTTGTCTAAATGGGTTAAAGCAAAAGCGCTCCCCACTAATGATGCCCGAGTCGTTGTTAAATTCTTAAGATCTCTTTTTGGCCGATTTGGAACTCCTCGTGCTATAATTAGTGATCGCGGAACTCATTTTCGCAATGACCAATTCGCAAAGGTCATGTTTAAGTATGGAGTTACTCACCATATTTATACCGCGTATCATCCACAAACGAGTACACAAGTGGAGGTTTCAAATCATGGTTTGAAACGTATTTTAGAAAGGACCATAGGTGAAAATCGAGCTTCATGGTTCGATAAGTTAGATGATGCTTTATGGGCCTTTCGTACCACATTCAAGACACCCATCGGGTGCACTCCTTATAAGCTTGTGTACGGAAAGGCTTGCCATCCTCCTATCAAACTTGAACACAAGGCCTATTGGGCCTAAAAGCATTGTAATTTTGACCTTAAGACCGCGGGTGATCACCAAAAAGTTCAAATGAATGAATTAAATGAACTCCGGGATCAAGCCTACGAGAACTCTTTAATCTACAAAGAGAAAACGAAGAAGATTCATGACTCCAAGATTAAGAACCGCGTTTTTCACGATTGGTGATTGAGTTCTTCTCTTCAATTCTCGATTAAAGATTTTCTCGGGCAAGCTCAAAACCCGTTGGACCGGACCGTTCACCGTTGCTCAAGTTTTCCCTTATGGAACCGTCGAGTTATCTCAAACCGACAGACCAAATTTCAAGGTGAACGGTCATAGACTTAAACACTATTTTGGAGGGGACATACCACCATGGTTGTCCCGGATCTCCAAACCTTCCCCATGGACCACTAAATTCAGGGTCGAGTCAGGCTCGTGACTCGGTTAACAAAAAAAAGCGCTTCGTGGGTGGCAACCCATGCTTATCCCTAGTAGTAGTATATTAGTATAATAATTATGATTAAGTGAGGAGGCTCGCCTTTTCCTTTCTCGTGTTTCGTGTTTTGTGTTGTATGTCCAGGATTGCATATTTTGAAAAACTCTCTGTGCTGTGGTTTTGTCCAATGTCTACTCGATCTTCCATCCTTTCCTCTGCTTATATATGGGAATCCGATATACAGATCTTATTGACTAACGTTGTATCTATTAGCATAATTAAATAAAACGACTTAGATAGCGTCGAGACCCCTTATATATGGATTGTGCCTTGAAATTAGTTATGGGGGGTGACTGTCTCACAGTGAGGACATTGTGTCAGTTTAGTATGGGGGATCCTCTTTCGATTTGATCTTACTTGCATTTGCCTTGTCTTTGTAACCCGTTTTAGCCACCAAAATAGCAAAAATATGACCAAATTTAAAAATTCAAACTGAATAAGAGGTTTAAGACACGTTGTTTTGTCTTTTTAAGGAATAAATTTTGACTTGATGGCTGTTGTGGCCTAGATTGCCCCTTAAACTTATATACAATTTAGCTTTTGCTAGTCTTTTATAAAGATGCTTAAAATATAAATTCTAGCTTGAAAAAGCCAAGAGTTTGAAGTTTCCAGGATAGACTTTAATTTTGCTAGCTGTTTTTATTAGCTAAGGCATTCGCGGATTTTTTATTGAAGATTTTAAATTTACGAATTAAGAACGAAAAATTGATAGAGTTTTATATAAGTTAGATGCTAAACATAGGAGTATTGGAACTCTTTAGAGCTCAGATGGTTAATTGTGGTTTTTGCTCCCATCTGCTTAATAAATGTGATTTAATGTTAATAAATAAAGTTGCTTTGGTTTTTGCGATTCTTAGTTTAAATCACTTCGTAGAGATTCCTTCTGGTGAAATTAAGGTACACATCGAGGTTTTGTCAGTGTTGTGGGGAAATAGGCTACCGATTCCTGACGGCTCGCTACCATTGTCTAGGTAGTTAAAAGACCACAGGACTTGAAATTTGGCTATAATAATAATAGTTATGTAATAAACCAAAGCCGAAATAAGACCACTACCTCTTGCCGGCCTATAACCGATGTTGGTAAGTCGTTTAAAGGGTTGGAGATAATAATATAATAAACTTGGGATGATAATAAGTTTTACTGCCTCTTGCGGCTCACAACCGATGTGGTAGTCTTCTAAATAAGGCACATAGTAATAATTAGAGACTGATAAAAGTTTGCTGCATCTTGCCGGCTCATAACCGATGTTGTTGCCTTCAAAAAGGTTTAGGATCACCTAAGTCGAAATAAGACTCCTGGACCATGGTCGGCTCGCATACCGATGTGGCAGTTGTTTAAAGGACCGAGGTTTAATAATGTTGCAATAATAATAATAATAAAGCCAAATTTCGACTCCGAGGTTATCTAAATAGGATAACCCCTAAAACGTGTGAAATTAAAACCTTAATGTAGACCTTATTCTCACCATATCGTCTCTTTAGGAAAGGATTTCAAACTAATTGTGGTCTAAACCAGGTTTATTCTATGAGAATAAGACATTAATTTATTTGTCGCCAATAAAATCTTTAGAGGATTTAGGAAATAAGGGACTGGAAAGTAGCTATGCATACATAATTAGCATTTATAAGTAGTGCTAGCATCTTAACTTGTATTTAAAAAAGATTTTATTTTTAAGCTTGGTTTGGGGCGGGTTGAAAATCAAGGACGATGTTATTTATCCTTTTGTGTTCTTGTTCCGTGAAGTTTGACTAGTATGAATAATAATAAATGCATAAAAATGGCAAAACGGGGAGCTTTTTAAAACTAGTGATTTCTTACTCTCCTTAGATGAACACTTAGCTACTTTTCGAGGTAATTAGTCTAAGGGGGTGGAAATTTTTGGTTTTCTAAGTATGTTTATGACATTACGTGAGGACGGTAGGTAATAGCTTAGTATGGGGGATTTATGGATTTAGTGCTTAAATACCATAATTTACTAATCAAAACAAGCTAAAAAGACTAATAAAGACCAATAAATACACAAAAATGCATTGTATATGTCTGTATTGTGAATTGTGTCTTGCAGGTAACAGATATTGCACAAAAGGACAAAAATAATTCAAAACAAACAAAACCGAGCACGTGAATGGAAAGAACGCGGAAAATCGAGGCCCAAGGCGTATACATCCTTAATGGGCCAACCCGTACCCATTTTAATGGGCCGGGTCAGCCCATTAACTTTGTAACTATACTAAACATAAGCCTAACCCAATTATAAAATTAAAAGTCCAACCCATTATATCATTAACCTATCCTGGCCCAATGCAATTATAAAAAGCCCAATACCCAGTCAAGTCATATAAACACTGTGTCAAAAATTACTATTCATTACCTATTTCCCTCCCGTTTCACTTTCACCTGCAACAAATTCACAACAGGGTAAAAATCAACCTCACACTCGCTCGTCCCGCTTCTAGAAGTAATCCCTAACAACTATGACACCCAACCAAGCCACGTTGGCAATCCCATAGGTTATGATTGGTTGATGAGACGTGCACATGATCCAAGGGCTTTGATTGCTTGATTTGTGGCGGTTAATGATTGGATGGACGAGATTGAAGCTCAGGACGCTCCTTAAGGCTCTAGATCCTTCATTTCAAGGCTTTAAATAGAGACCTCCTCTTCACACAGACTAGTTTTTAGCTTATTTAGTTGTAGCTTAATTTGTAATGTTTGCGGTATTGTTTCCTGTATTTACTTTTCAAGCTTTTGTAACTCTTTCAATATTTAATAAAATTACAATTTCCCTTTTTAAATCTTAATGTTTTGAATTCTGTTTTACTTATTATGCAAATTTAGCTTATAATGTTTTAACTATGACTTAATAAGCTTAATAAGCTATCTTACCTATTAAGCTAGCTCTTCATTCAGTTAAGCTTTCAAAAGCATAACTGAATTAGTATCTTACCTCAAATCTCCCCAAAAATTACCTCAGCTTATTTGGATGATAAGCCAATTATGGACCGACTTATGGACAATACCAGCTTATCTATGATAAGTTGAGCTTGGGTTGATTTGAGCTCTATAATGCACTTAAGGTCCTATGTTCAGCTGGGACAAAGGTACTTTCTCTTTTTCTCATTTAAAGCTTAATTTGTATGTTGCTTATTATCTGCTTATTTAAGCTTATTATTTGCTTATCCTAGTTTATTTGTGCTTATTTTATATAAATATAGCTTAGAATACTTAGTTATTAGTTTTAATCAGTTTAGTTCAAGTTTATATTGTTCTGTCCTATCATTAGTTAAATCTGCTTATTTAGTTTAGCTTATCAATTAGTGCTTATCTATCCTTAGTTTTTACTCAATTGTCCTTAATCTGCTTAGGGATTAATATGTTTTTACAAATCTTAGCTTAATTCACTCTTTTGTAGCTTTTAAATGGGAAATCAGAACTTAAGGGGGTGTTTGGCACAAGCAGCACTAACATATGTTAGTGCTGCCTAAGCCTCTTTTGTCCCTTAAGTCAATTTCAACAAGCTTAAATTTAGTCTATAAGTCAGTTAGTAAGTTTTTAAAGTTCAAATAATAAGTTTAAGGTCCAATCTATTCTTGGTTTGAATCTGTGGTTTTCTAGTTTGATAACATAGCTTATTTTGCTTAGAGCTTCAATAGTGGTTTTGGTGTTTATTTCATGCTTGATTTGAGTCCATTATGCAGTAGAAATAAGTTACTTAAAGATTATGCAGTATCCTTTTATTCGATTTTTTAAGTCAAGATCTATTTTAGGTCCTAGTTAATTTTCATTAGTCCAAAAGCAGTTTTTCAAATAGCCCAATTTATGATTTAAAAAAGAATTTAGGTTTGATTTAAGGTCTAATTTTGATAGTGTTAGCTCTTTAGATGCAAGCTTAATCTGTTTTCACCTTTTAAGTTTTCACATTAGCTTTTACTAGCTTAAAAATAGGGTTGCATATTGGCATTTTCAAACTTAGAAAAATCCAAAAAAACAGTTTAGTGGTAATTTGTTAGTTTCCAATTGCTTTTTTTAGCTTATTTCTAAACAAATTTTCTTAATTTTTGTTTTTATGTGTTCTTTGGATGTTAGGTTTAATCTGTTTTCAGTCTCTATCTTATTTCAAGTACTTATTTTGTCTTAATCTTAGCTTAAATTTGGTTATTTTTCATTTAAAACTGCTAGTTTAAGTCTTTTGTCATTTCAGCTACTAAGAGCTTTTCAGCTCATTTTGTTGGTTAAAACCTTGTCATAAGTGCATATTAGGGTCAAGTTAGGGTCTGTGATCAGCTTATTTGCCCTGCATTTGCTTTTTGAGTCTTAAAAATCCAAGACAGTTTAGCTTATAAGTGATGTAGTTAGATAGTTAAGTAATTTGTCATTTTAAACCAGCTGTAAGTGCTTAATAATGAGTTTCAAGCAAAAGTTTCAAATAATATATAAAGTTGCTTATTTTAGTTTGTTTTATAAAAGTTTTAAAAAAAAAATAAAAAAATGTTTTATCAAAAAAGAGGCCACAGGTTTTGAACGTATGACCTCTCCTTCACACGCACAACACCCTTACCACTGCGCCCTTGGGACTTTTTCATTAAAGTCCCACCTCATTTATTATTTAAGGGTATTTTCTAGTTTAGCTTATTCGAGCTTCTTTGCTTATTAACTGCTTATTCGTTTAGCAAATTTTCAAGTTTTCATTTTTCTTAGATTCTAAATAGGTTAAAGTAATTTTCATAATTTTTCCAGATTTTTAATAATTAGTTTACTATTTTTAACATTTAATTTAGATTAAAACTGTTTTTAATTCATAAAAAATAAAATAAAAGTCTAAAATAATATAATTTCTTTTTCAAAAATTATTTTAGTACATTTAACTTTAAAATTTAGCATTTTGCATTTTTAGGATTTAAATTTGTGTTATTTGCTTAATTAGTCGCGTTTTTAATTCTCGTTATCATTTTTACGTTTTATTCCTTAATTGCTTAATTTGCTAGCTTGCCTTTATTTGTTTTTGCATTTCATAGTAGAATTAAAATCTAAATTCAAAATATTTGATATTCAAGCATCAAACAAAATACCTTTGTGAATTTCAAATTCACCTCTTGTCGGGATACGACATTCGGGAGATAAAATATTGTTTGTCCTCAAGCAATTTTCTTATCAAACGGGATACTCTCTATACTATAATTAATTTGAGATATTTAGGATATATATTTAATTATATATAGACTATTTGAATCTAATCAATCACCATCTATTAGCGTTTGTGAAATCGTATTTATAAAGTTAAAACGTTTATAAATATTTCATTAGTAACGCTTTCGTATTAAGATGAGTTATCAAAATATTACATTTTCAAATTTTTAACTATGGTGAACAGTACTTTTTACTGTTCATGACAGTTATAAACTTATTTTTATAACTTTATTAACGTAAAACCCGGTGTATTTGTACGTGTTTATTCGTTTTAGATCCGATTTTAGCGATTCTTTCGAGCACGTCTTCGTAATTAAATTTCTTATATGAATATAATATTTTTAAAATATGTTCAGTACGAATAGTGATTTTTACTGTTTATAGTTTATAATTTATTTTTTATAAACTTTAATTACCGTAAACTTACATTATAACTCCTTCGTTATTGATCAAAAAATTATGATTATTAATGTTTTAGAAATTAACAAAATTGTTTGTCTGAGAAAAAAAAATAAATTTTTAACCAACCTTATAATTTCAGTAGTATTTTGTAAATTGTTTTTATAAACCCGTTTATTATCGATACTTGTAAATACGTTTCTCCTTCGTTTATAAAGCGGAATTTTCGAGTTTCTTCTTTTTGGAATTCCTCTTGAGATTGTGTATTTTATTAAATATAAAATAAATACATTATATTTCGAATTAAAACATAATCATTTGGAGTTTTTGATGAAAACATGTTTAAACTTGATTTTGTAACTTTTAAGCTTAACCACCTTGTTACAAGTCCATTACAACGCTTCTACATCACTTATACATCCATTATAACATAATATGAACTTTAATAAAACATATATAAAAGTTCACCAAATCATAAACAAGTGTAAAAATCCATGTTTACAAGTAAATAAGTCCTTAGATGGTGATTAACTACATAAACATCATATATGCAAAAAATCATGAAAATAAGGAGATTAAGAGTTTTAGGTAACCTTAATATGAAGTGTGGTGATGAACAACACAATCTAAACCCTAGTTTAGATGACAAACCCTAGCTTGCAATACCAAGAAAACCCTAATTTTTCCAAACAAACCCTAACTCCTTTTCTTGCTTCAACACTTGTAGATGTTTAACCAAACCTTCTAAACACCTTAGGTTATCTTAGAAATGATGTAGGAATGTTTATAAATATGGTAAATAAAAGTTTTATGGATGGTTTATAGTGAGGGTTTTGAGCCGTGGGCTTGGTAAGGGAAAAAGAGAGAATATGTGTGATTTTTCACCAAAGAAATGAGAAGTGTGTGTGATCTTTACTAGTGCAAGCTTTATCTACCATAAGGACTAGTCAAAGAGTGTACATGGAAGTCCAAGACAAGATGAGGGTTTCATGGGAAGTCTTTAGTCAATTAGACATAAGTTTTAATTAGTTGTTGTATGTACAATTCAAGTTGCTAAATTTTGTGATATTTTTCTTGGTATTTCCCACCCTATCCGGCCATAAATAAATATAAGTGAAGATATTTTGTAAAAATTTTTGGGTATTGGGTACAATTGTGGGTATTTGTTGAAGCGTAGAAAAGTTTTGGTGGTTTATTGGATATGCCTAACGTTTTGTATTCGCGAAACGTAAAACTTTAGTAACCAATAAAAATAAAATGAACAGTTAATATTATCCTCAAAATATTATTTAACACTTGCTTGATGTAAACATTTAATTGTTTGATGCCCGTTTACATTGAACGATAATTTTTAGCTTACGCGATTTAACTTAACGATTACGATTTAAAAGCAAACGTGTACAATACTAAAAATAAATAGTGAATTTATTGACATCGTAAATGACCCTAAAACATGGGGTGTTATAGTCTTCCTGTTAAAGATCCTGTCTCAAGCTTTAAGACGCCGGAACTTGACGAAGGTGCTGTCTTTTTGTGAAGAGTGCGCATATTTCTTTCGAATTGGTTGGTTCCATGTAAACTTAAGGCATCGCCTAGGTTCATTGAACTTGAAAATGAGTCAGGCTTGCTCTCATTTTGACTTCGCGATTGACTGGTTCCTCAATGAATTGAAGCTTGTCATCAAAATGAAGTCCATCCAACGGAACGACTATTGGCTCGTCGGCATAACACTTTTTCAAGTTGGATACATGAAACGTATTATGGACCCTGCTCAGCTCTTCAGGAAGCTCAAGCTTGTATGCAACGGATATAACCTTTTACAACACCTTGAATGGTCTAACGTACTTAGGGTTCAACCTCCCATGTTTGCCAAAACGTACGACCCCTTTCCAAGGCGAAATTTAATGATAATTTATCTCAACTTGGATTTCATCGGCTTACTATTTTAAATTGGCGTAACTCTTTTGCCTATCACGGGCGGCTTGCATTTTTTGCTTGATCTGGATGATCTTCTCTATTGTCTCTCGAACTATCTCTGGACCAGTGAGTTAAAGTTCTCCAACCTCCGGATCCAACACAAGTTTGTGAACGACACTTTTCGACCGTAAATCGTTCAACGGTGCCAGTCCTTAATGCTAGCGTGATAGATTTTATTTCGAGAACTGACCATGGAAATGGTTAACCACCTTTTCCAAAGTCGATCGCACAATCACTAGTTCATATCCTCGAGAGTTTGAATCGTCTGCTTTGTCGGTTCGTCTGGAGGTGATATGCAGTATCATATCCAGTTACGTTACCAAAGCTTATGTAGTGACCTCTCATAAATTTAATTGCGACTAGGTGGTTCGCGATCACAAATGATTGAGCAGGTATTCATGCTCGTGGACACTCTTTAGTTACATTCTTGCCAACTTTTACTTGGTATATGTTTCCCTCATCGGTACAAGATGGCGAATTAGTTGAGTCAGTCACAAGTCCCAAATGGTGTCATAAACTTGTGATGAACTTAAGGAAGCTTCGTGGACAAAATCCTAGTGATATTATCCTACTTCATGAGGTTTTTCGGATTGTACAACAGCCTGTATGCCTTTGATGTTCAGCCTTGACCTTAGCATAGGTTAGATTTGCTAACATAGGTGGCGATATCGGCCTTCATTATTGGTCCACAATAAAGCTTCTTCATGTCCTGATACATCTTGTCAGAACCCGGATGGATAGAATATTTTGACTTGTGGGACTCGTACATAATCATAGTCCTCAAGTCGCCATAGCATGGTAACCAACTCCTGCAATTTAAGTATAGAGTTCCATCTGTATGGGGTTTCAACTTTTCTGTTCCGAAGTCTCTGGATCTTTGATTTTTCATATCAACATTACCACTAACATCTTCATTCTTGAGGTTCTATGACGTTTCCGTTGCTTCGTCTGACATTCAAGAATTTATTGTTTGGAGATCCAAGCTAATAGTCATGACTAAGGCTTAAACTCTTAATGGTTCAATTCTTTCTTTCTTGCTCAAAGCATCAGCAACAACATTTGCTTTTCCCGGGTGATAACAAATCTCACAATCGTAATCACTGAGCAACTCCAACCAACGACGTTGCCTCATGTTCAACTCTTTTTTTATTAATAATGTGTTGTAAACTCTTATGATCAGTGAACACCATACACTTGGTCCCATACAGATAGTGTCTCCAAATCTTGAGAGCGAACACTAAGCTCGATGTTTCCAAATCATGAGTCGTATGTTCTTCTCATAAATTTTCAATTGGGCGTGATGCATAAGCAATCACCTTATCTCTTTACATTAACACAACGCCCAAACCTTTAATTGAAGCATCGCAGTATGCGATAAAATCTTCGCTTCCTTCAGGTAAAGCCAGAATTAGTGCACTACATAACTTCTGCTTCAACAGTTGAAATGATCTTTTGTTTGTCGCCCAAACGAAATGACCTTCTTAGAGTATGCATTGGTCATTGTTGCGATTTAAAAATCCTTCGATGAATCTTCGGTAGTACCCAGCAAGTCCTAAAAATTGATGAATCTCCGTTGGCGTTTTAGGAGATGCCCAGTATTTAATGGATTCAATCTTTGCGGGATCTATATGAATTCCTTGACTATCAATCACGTGTTCGATAAATTGTACCTTGGGAAGCCAAAATTCACATTTAGAGAATTTAGCATACAACTCCTCTTTCTTAAGCAATTCCAGAATTGCCTTAAGATGTTCTTTTGTGTTCCTTCTTGTTCTTGGAGTAAATAAGGATATCGTCAATAAAGACAATCACAAATTTATCCAAAAATGGCTTGCACACGCGGTTCATGAGATCCATAAATATTGCTGGTGCGTTCGTCAAGCCAAATGGCATAACTTGGAACTCATAATGACCATATCGAGTTCTGAATGCCGTTTTTTTTGTAATATCTTTCTCGTACACATAGAGAGTGATTACATAATCACAAGTCTATTTAGAATAACACTGATCCTTTTGTAGTTGGTAAATAAATCGTTAGATCACTTGGAGGGGGGATAACGATTCTTCACCATTAACTTGTTCAGCTCTCGGTAGTCTATGCACATTTGAAATGATCCATCCTTCTTCTTAACAAACAAGACTGGAGATCCCCAAGGTGAGGAACTGGGTCTTATGAAGCCCTTGTCAGAAAGTTCTTTTAGTTGCTCCGACAACTCTTTCATTTTAAAAGGCGTTAATCGATAAGGTGCCCATGCTACAGGTGCAGCACTAGGTATCAGATAGATTTGAAATTCCATTGTCTAGTTGGAGGAAGACCTCGGGGAATACATTAGGAAAATCTCAAACTATCGGTACGTCCTTAAGTCGCTTCTTCTCTGACTTGTGTTCCGTCTCCTTTGTAGTAACGTTTGCAAAAAGACCTGACATCCTTTTAGCATGTACTTCTGCGTCTTAGTGCATGAGATGATGTTCAATCGAGTCTCATTCCCTTGATTGCTTCCGTCACCATGAACAATCAAGGTTTTCATTTCCCTAGGGAATACGAATGACTTTCTCAGCACAAATATGACTGCTTTGTCTATGAAACAATCCATACGATTAATGACGTCAAGACTACCAGTTTCTACAAGCTTAAGGCTATGTTGAATGGGTGGTTCAGGAAGTTTAATGTACAACCCCTAAGGATAGCATTTAACCCAATTATTCTCCCGTCAACTAGTTCAACATCATAATAGTGATCTAATGCAGTTGGTGTGATATCAATTTGGAAGCTAAATGCAGTAGACACAAAGCTTCTATCGGCACCAGTATCAAATAAGACAGAAGCATAGCAGTTGTTTAGAAGGAATGTACCCGTCACGACGTTGGAGTCAGGGTTTGTCCCTGCATAGCCTACCACATACACTTCACTGGAGCATTTGATGTCCAGCTGGTTACGCGGTTGTTGTTTTTCAACTTTGCACAATCCCTCTTGAAGTGTCTCTGGGCTCCATATTCATAGCAAGTGGGTTTCTAACCTGCCCCAGTGCCCATTTGGTTGTTAGCAGTGTTTGCATTGGCGATACTCCTACAGTCATGGGCCAGATGGCCAACTCGGTTTCACTTGTGGCATTTGGGAGCACATGGACCATCATGGAGATAGTTTCATTTTGAGCATAGGGGTTTAGATACCCCGTATGGCTTCTTCTCACCAGATCCTGCAGTGTAGGCTTGGCCAGTGTCTGCTTTTGTTTGGTTGTTTGTTTTGTGGTTGTTGGTGGTTATCATCTTGCTTTCTCTTGTTCTATGTCTGACGCTCAGCAAAAGTACAGATTTTCTTATCCATCAGTTCAGTTGCTATTTCAATCGCCTCTTGCATTGTCTTAGGCTTTGATGCTACTACACTCCCGTAGATATGTACGGGGCAAACCACGAATATCTTATTTGTCAAACTCTTCAGGAAACATTCTAACACACAGCAATGCTAGTTCCTGAAAATGTTGGTTGTACCCTATCACGTCGGTACCTTTCACTTTCAAATTCCATAATTCAGCCTCTAGTTTCTTAACCTCAACCCTCGGGCAGTACTTGTCAGTCATCTTGTTTTTCAGGTCTGTCCAAGTCATTGCATATGCAACATCATGACCAACAGTTCTAACATGGGAGTTCCACCATATTAGCGCACATGCGAGAAGAGTACAAGTGGAAAACTTGATTTGGTTCTCCACCGAGCAGTTGCTTATACTGAACGCAGTTTCCATTTTCTCAAACCACTTGAATCAATTTGACAACTCTTCCGGTACCTTTGAAATTCAGAGGTGGCACTTATGAGTCTGTGGTAAGTGCACTCTTAGAACTGTTTCGTCTTCTAACAACCTATTCGAAACATGGCAGTCTTCGCCATACGATGCTTCTGTTAGTTATCACGTGTTGCAAAGCGTGGTATTAAACGCCTTGGTCAATCATTGCTAAAGATGGGCATTAGTGACAGATGTGGTGGCAGCTGTTGCAGCCGGTGTTGATCTGGTGGCTCTTTTTGGTGCCATTTTCTTCAATCACAAGAAAATATAATACCCGTTAGATTTCGTAAAATCATAACCATGACATGACATATACAAATAAGCTAAAGTGAGTATTACAACACATAGTAAATATACAATGAATGGAAGTTAACAATGGTTTTTATCTAATCGACGATTCATTCATAATAATTCGATTATAGACATGACATAATCACATCATATATTATTGAAAACATACATGATTGGTTTCAGATACAAAATGATACAAAGATTAGGTTACAAGATAAATCTATACAACCTAAAGCCTATACTTAGCCGAGAGTTACCCGTATACTTAGTAGGTATTACAAAATATTCGCCATAACTGATCTATGAACTGGCTTACCAGTCGCCTGGTGCATATGCTGTGCAGACCTTTAGAGGTCTTGTTGTCTATAAAATACTGTATATATATCTGTAGCGGCATCAACAGCTTTAGTGCCCAATGAACTATGTTGTTCCTGCGGTTTTGCATGCAAGCAACTCTATAATGCACTGTCCTCTTGCGGTCGCATGCCTGGCAACTCTATCATCATGCCGCTGACCTAATATAGTCGTAGGCAGTGACATAACTGTTGAACTTGTGCAAGATTACTAGCATCCATGGATGTCCATGCCTATCGAGAAAATCATAGCCTCACTTCCATCAGTAGAGCTGTACGTGCATGGCACGGCCTATCCTAGACAGAAGTTGAGCCGACTAGCCATCAGTTGTCGCTCAGTTGTTTCATCCCAATCAATAGATCTGTATGTGTTTTGCCTAACCTAGGGCTAAATCTATATCGTCGACCAACATGTGTTCATAGTCGTCGGTGCCCTGACATGTCTACCAGCATCACATCCCAAGTGTCGGTGATCCCATAACTGACATCTCTCTTTAGATCACGCCCAATCTCCCTATCCATGGTGGCAACAAAACCATGAGGTCCACCTAAAAACTGAGGAGTTTAGCAGTAGGGGCAGACGGAATCTCTTACATATATCTCGAACGAGAGCGATACCTAACTCCTTTCGGGCGGGGTAAGGTTGACTCGGGTTGTTGCTCTCGGTCCTTAGAGAGTAGATGTAAAGGTGGTGATGAAGTAGGTAGCGGTATGGGTAAGAGTGGTGGTGTCCCCGATGGTGGGGTACCTGATGGTAGTGTATCTGCTCTGGTGAGTGAGAGTGTGATATGTGGCGGCGGTGAATGGGAAGTAGACGGTGCCTCGGCTCTCAGCCGGATCATGGCAGCTCTGTATCCCTTGGTAAGTCGGGATAACAGTGGAGGAGATGATAAGGTATGGTGATAGTTATTGGTGGTAGTGGAGGAAGAAGGAATCTAAACGGTAGTGGTGTATGACCATGGGGAATTGGTTTTGATGGTGGAGTAGGTATAGCAAGGAGTCTGGCAAAATCTTTATCAGCCAAATGGTGTAGGTGGCTTATCTCGGAATGATATCTTGCAGTACCCGGTATGCTGGATGTGGTGGTGGTATGCCGAGACTGGACGATCTCAAAACGGCTTAGTCTCCTTGGGAAGATGGGGGCAAGTTAACAGTTAGAAAGAACAGCTGTAGAGTCGGCCGTGAGCTAGGTGACCTCCTTTCTCTCTTCATAACAATATCTTTTCATCATCTCGTCATCATCTGATGGATATCCTCATCATCGTATCGTTCTCTGGTGCAGGATAATAGCTGGATCCTCTCAGGGTCCTCATCATATTCCTCCTCCAAATCCTCTCAGGAATCTAACTTAGGTAATAGACTGGTGTAATCAGCAGTGGGTGAGTGAGCAACTAGGCAATGGTCTGCCTCTCAGTGGAGTATATCATCCTCCGGAGGCATAAATCAGATAAAGGCTTTGAAACAAACTCTTGTGAAGGTGGGTACTCAGGAGGCCGACATATATCAGGAGATGGCGGGGCCTAAAAAAGCGTACACCTATGCATAGGATCTCTGGAGTAAGCATGTATGTAAAGTGGATCCTTAGATTCTCACTAAAATTCTGAAATCCAAAATAGTTATATTTGTTTTTATATAAGACTTAATAGTATTATTATTTATATCATAAATGTATATCAATCATGAAGATCTAGTTAATAACTAATGCAACAAACTAGTGTATGTTGTATGTACTGTGAAAATCCTTTGTATGAATGCACTTGTTTGAAAACGGTTATAGTCTGCAAAAACATTTGACCTGGTTCTCTATAACTTGGCCTCTGATACAATCTGTAAGCACCCCAAATTCGGTGCAGACGGATATGGGTTGGTGGAGGAACTTCATAGATAAAACACAAGATATATATAGAACGACCCAAAAGTCTGTTAAAAAAACGTAATTGAATTTAGCAAAGAATTTGTTACAAAGGCCGAAGCTTCATTGTTCAAAGTACATATTACAAAGATCTCTTAGTTATAACAATATTTACCAATGTAATGCACCAAAATCTTTAATGCTGACTTCCAAAATAACGAACACCATGTATCCCTGTCTGTCCCTTACTGAATCTCCTGAGGAAAACATTGCTTAAAACGTCACATATTGATGTAGGAATTCATAGGTTTTAAAATGTATATGTCAGGACCGCAAGATTTCCTGATAATGCAACAGATGCAACATTCATAGAATGTAATTCGGTTTTCTAAGCTAATAACACTGAAGTCGACATGTATGATAGCCATATAAATTGCCAACAATGCCCGTGATGATGTTCTAACCGAACATCCTATGTTCGGAACATGGTATAATGCGTTGTCGGCAAACTGGCACAGGAGCATGACTCACCGAACGGGATGTCAGTTCCCAAATAGCTCTATTTATAACATCGCGCACTACAATAATTGACGTTCATGAAAATGGGCTCAGAGGGTTATGCTACTAAGGGCAAAGTAATCGTAAGAATGGAAAATGTACTTGCATCTAATGTAAAACATGCATTGTTTTCACCTCAAAACATGTAAATCATTATAAAAATGTAAACGTAGGGCTATGAACTCACTGAGTAACAGTATATCAAGTATATAAGATAGGAGTCGATAATCGTCGAATGCGACTAATTAATTATTGGCGTATGAGTACTTAAGCATTTTGAATAACTCCTACCAATATAATTCTATTATAGCTAATCACATCATTTGGTTTGTTGAAATGTATTTATAAAGATAAACGTTTATACTTATTTATAGTAAAAGAGTTATCTTAATCGTTTAAGCCCGTTTCTTACGTTTCTTATGTCGACGCTTTCATATTAAGATGAGTTATCAAAATATTACATTTTCAAAATTTTAAACCTATTGGTGAACAGTACTTGTTACTGTTCATGACAGTTATAAACTTATTTTTATAACTTTAATTAACGTAAAACCCGTAAATGTCGTATCTTATTCGTTGTAGATCGATTTTAGCGATTCTTCGAGCACATCTTAGTAAGTAACAAATTCTATAAATATATCTTTCTTCAAAATATGTATTGTTATGATAGTGATTTTTTACTGTTATGTTTTATAAATAATTTTTATAAACATTAATTACCGTAAACTTGCAAATTCTAACTCCTTCGTTATTTGATCAAAAAAATTTGATTATTAATGTTTTAGAATCTAAAAATATGTTTGATCTGAGAAATAACAACCTTTTATTCAGTAGTATTTTGTAACTTGTTTTTATAAAAATTTCTTTTATAAACCGTTTATTATTCGTAAACTGGTAAACTACATATCTCTCGTCTATAAGAGATTCGAGTTTCTTACCTTTTTGGAATCCTCATGAGATGTAGTATTTTATAAAAACATAAAATAAATACATTATGTTTCGAATTAAAACAGAATCATTTGGAGTTTTTGATGAAAACATGTTTAAACTTGATTTTGTAACTTTTAAGCTTAACCACCTTGTTACAAGTCCAATACAACACTTATTATCACATGTATTACATCCTCAGGGTCTCTAGTCCATGGTTTGTCCATATATTTCAGACAAAGATCCAAATGTGTACACACTTATTTATTCATGAACTTTCATAAGTATACTTTTTAGTTAACTTGATTATATAAAACTTTTTTACATAAACCATACTTGTACATCACTTATACATCCATTATAACATGATATGAACATTAATACCACATTACATATAGTTTACAAATCATTAAAAAGTGTAAAAATCCTTTTTAAAAGTAAATAAGTTTAGATGGTAATAAAATATGAAAATAAGGAGATTACGATTTTTAGATAACTTTATTGAAGTGGGTGATGAACATACATTCTTACCCTTGTTTAGATGACAAACCCTAGCATGCATACCAGAAAACCCTAATTTTTCCAAAGAAATCCTAACTCCTTTTCTTGCTTCAACACTTGTAGATGCTTAACCAAACCTTCTAAACACCTTAGGTTATCTTAGAAATGATGTAGGAATGTTTGTAAATGTGGTAAATAAAATTTTTATGGATGGTTTATAGTGAGGGTTTTGAGCCGTGGGCTTGGTGAGGGAAAAAGAGAGAATATGTGTGATTTTTCACCAAAGAAATGAGAAGTGTGTGAATTTTACTCGTGAAGCTTTATGTATATTGAATAGTAAAGAGTGTACGGAAGTCCAAGACAAGATGAGGGTTTCATGGGAAGTCTTTGGTCAATTAGACATAAGTCTTAATTAGTTGTTGTATGTACAATTCAAGTTGCTAAATTTTGTGATATTTTTCTTGGTATTTCCCACCCTATCCGGTCATAGATAGATATAAGTGAAGATATTTTGTAAATTTTAGGTATTGGGTACAATTGTGGGTATTTGTTGAAGCGTAGAAAAGTTTTGGTGGTTCTAGGAATGCCTAAACGTATTTTATCGCGAACGTAAACACTTTACGTAACCAATAAAAATAAAATGAACAATTAATTAACTTATCCTCAAATAATTATTAACACTTGCTTGTTGTAAAATTTAATGTTTGAATGCCCATTTACATTGAATGGTTATTTTTAGCTTATGCGATTTAACTTAACGATTAGATTTAAAAGCAAACGGTAAATACTAAACTAATAGTTGAATTTATTGAGTCGTAAATGACTAAAACGGGGTAGTTATAGTGTTAATAAAATAATGTCTAAAAAACGTTTATTAATATTTTTCGACTCTCGATGTTTTGATTATTTAAAAATTGTAAAAACTGTTTTATAAAAATAAGTTTATAATTATAAACGTTAAAATTATTTCATACTTAAAGATAAAAAATCATTAAAATGATTAGTGATTAGAAAATATTTTTCTTAAACTTAAATATCTACAAAAATTATTTTATAAAATATAAAAACAAAATTTTTATTTATAAAGAAATGTATTATTAAATTAATAAATTTGAAATCAGATTTTCCCCATAAAAGTGTCCAACCTGTCATAGATTTGATTTTTGCTCTAAGAGTTTGAAAGTTGTGTTTTTATGCATTCTAATACATGTTTCAAGTCTGTTTTTGAAGTCCAAGTACTATTTCATTGAGTTAAAAAAGGGGTTTTGGTAACCATCTGCATGAGTTTTCTATTTTCATAATCAAAAGCCTAAAATCCAATTTTCAATCTTAAGTTTAAGGTAGATAAAAGATGTGTTAGCCTTAAAATATTGAGTCGAACAATGTAAGTTTGTTCATTAATTGTATTAGGTCTTTGTCATTAATTAATATACATTGTAATAGGCTAGGCGGGCTCTGATACCAATTGTTAATAATAAGATTTCACTAACAAAAGACGATTCGGAGGTCGGGGAGGATAAAAATGAAAGTAAGCTATTTTATTAGAGAGAGAAAGGAAAGAGTGTGTGTGTTTTCTAAAGAGAGAAACAACACACACTTATGAGATCAAATGTTTATCCTCACCCCTCCATGGAAGTATGGAGGAGGTATTTATAGTCCTAGTGACACCTAACTATTGTAACTTGTCATTATTAGTCCCTATGTGTCACACTATAACTAAACTATTGTAATTCCAGATATGTCACCATATTTTAAGGCTAACAATCTTCCCTCAATATGTGGACATACGGAATTACTTACAATGTTCCTATCATGTACAAATACAACACAAATAAAGTCTTCTAAAGCGCTTCTAAAGTTGAAGATGTCTTCCGAGTTCTCCTTGTCTTGAAACTTGTACTCTAGCTTGGATCTTCAGTGTCTTTACTTGTACAGGAACCATTGTAGTATGCACGAGTTGGATTAACTTCCCCTCAATTCATGCAACATGTCTTGAAAATCTTTCTTCATAGACTCCTTTTTGGCGAAGTTTCTGAATCAACTTCCCTCCAAACCAACATCCCTATCTTAAGCAGATTCTGAAACTTTGTTGTAGCTTGAACAATCTTTTACTTGTCATTGACGTGCACAACGGAAATTTGTAGAAGTTAAACCACACCAACGACCACTGCTTCTTGTCATTAGGGCTCGGTGAATATTCGTTCGGGGGTACATGCGAGAAATCATCAACAATTCTTCTCACGTATGCAGAATATTTCATAAACCATACTAAGTAAAGTAGTCTACACTACTTCCCCTGGAAGTTGACATGGTAACATCAAAGTCAACTAAGTCCCGGATGTACACATTTTCCCCCATGATGGTTGCGAACTCTCAGAAGCATCATTGTCGTGTACGCACATATACTCGAGAAGTTCTTGTCTTAAGCACAAATCTTAAAATCCAAACAAAGCATTGCCCTCTTGTCTTCAAAAACCGTAGAGGAGATGAAGCAAGAATCAAGAAAACTTGGTATAATCAAGGTCTTGTATATGAATGTTGTTGAAGAACTTTGAGAATTTTGCTTAGACGGTGAAGTACCTTTATCTTGGAATCGGACAATAATATCCCGTGAGAATTGCTGATTACATCTCAACCTTTAAACTCTCTGGCTAACTTACCAACCTCGTATTCTGTTGGCTATTATTGTGATCACTTGGTGAAGTAAGCCCGATATACCAAACTTGGAAGTGAAGTGAAATCCCCTAAATTTGTTACTTAAGCTTGCACTGTTGTTGATTGAAGAACGATGCAGAAGAAAGCCTCTAAGTACCCTATACCCAGCATCAAAAGTATATGAAAAGTACAACACCTCTTGAAATTATCCACATCGGCTTCTGCGTGTGACACTGAGTACTACAACGTAACTCCTTTAAGTGATAGTAACCAGGTCTTCAACCAACCACCTCGACTACTGGAAACTAGATAATTCAAGTCTCAATCATGACTGTATACGGCCAAGCAAGTCATCAATCGATAGATTAGGTTTGAAGAAAGAAGTAGAAAGTAGAAGGAAGTCTCGATGATGAAATAAGTAGACGCCTTCGTGAAACCTACTTCAAACTCAAATAAAGGATACCAAATCAACTTCGTGATCACTTGACATTAGAATCCGAATCCTTAGCCGTTTGACGTTTAAGTGAATCTTTTTCGGATCGTTTTTAGTATAATGTATCATGTTTGTTGAGTTGTTGTTCATGATTTTTGATGTGGTTAACACGTCCGAATAATAAAACCCGGTATTTTATACTTTACCCGACATCATTTTGTTTTACTACCCGGCTTAATCCGATAAACACATGATAAATTTACATAAACCATAAGTATTTTCTTTGGCTCACTGTATCACAACTTTGCTTAGTTAATAACCATTTGGCCCATCACCAAATTAATACTTGGTGGCCCATGAACTCATCGAGTGCGAACTTGAGAAAAAGTCATGGGTTTGGGTTTAGAACTGATATAATGAATGTTTGATGAATCTTTTGGGTTTTCGTGTTCATATGGGTCGAACATGACATAAATCAAGATTTTTGTGGTTAATTCGTGAGTTAAAGATGTTTAAATGATTCCTAGATGCTATGTGACCAAGTTATGATAGATATCGTGGCCTAAAAATGTGAAAAATGTTTGTGTAAAAAGTTGCATGGGCGAACTATACACATAGACCTTTACACAGGCAAACTATACATAAGTGCTTAACATAGGCGAATAATACATTTGGATTACACATGCGAACTATACATAAGTATAATTAACAGTCGAACTATACGTTCAAATTTGCTTAGGCGAATTATACACTTTTGCATAGGCGAACTATACGTTCATAGTTACACAGGCGAACTATACACGCGTAATTAACACAGACGATTTATACACTATCTAAAGGCGAACTATACTTGATTTTTTCTTGTAGAACTAATCTCGTAAACTTGGTAATCCAATTAATCTAAGTGTAATTAATCCCTATCTTGTCACTAAGTGATTAATGTAGGTCTAATTTTCCTTAGAAATCATTAGTGTTTGCCTTGATTTCAATAGTTAGCCTATAGTTAATATGGTATATGAGTATGTGTGTCTCCTGTTTACATGTGTATCAGTTCTTTGCATTGTGTGCTTGTGTATTAATTATGTGCCTAGTAATGGTGTGCCTATCTCCTGATGTAAACTTGTCCTAATCATCATTCATGGTCTAGAATGTCTGTCTGTTCAATATATATTTGCTTGTATATGAAATGTATGTGATAAATCTTAGCAGAATCATGTCTTCCATCACTGCTCAACAAACCAAGCTTGATCTTGAGCTTGTTCCTAAGGAGAATAGGTTTGATATCAAAAATGCAATGGAAGAATCCCTCATGGATTGACACCTAAAGAATCTACATTTCAAGTCGTTCTAGATGCTATTGCACTCACTCCATGTTATCCTGCAT
>BQNB010109077.1:12500-22826 GCA_026074375.1 Tanacetum coccineum | reverse complement strand
TGAGCTGATAGCTTATTGCTTCGACTTAATGGGTCACAAAAATTGTGATTTCAGCTCATGTTTGGTTCGGCTTAATGGGCTTAAGGATGATTGGGTTTTGATTTGTATTTTGGATTTATGTAGGGATGTATGGACTAAGTTTTGCTATCGGGCTAATTACTTAAGACCTTAATGGGCTATAAGGCCCAATAACAAGTAAATGAATTAGTGGTCTCGTAAATGGACTAATTGTTTTGGATTGGGCTAAGAGGGATTTTGTTAGACTTGCCGAATTAAATTAAATTATTTTGCTACGATTGGATAAAAGGTGTTGAAAATGTTGACTTTGTGTTTTGTAGGAAATTGTTGAGTTCGTGAAAAGTGTTTGGGATTAAGGTTTAAAACCTTAGAAAAGGTCATATAGACATACGCGCCAAGCCGAATTTTTGAAAGAGGTTTATACTTAGAAACTTTGCTTAGATGGGATAAATTTCCAAGATTTTAATAATAAAGAATTGTTTTACTTCAAAATTTACTACAAGGCGAAAGATGTATTTTCTCAAAGCATTCTTAAATATTTAACATTGTAAATGTTTGTGTCGATTCGAATTGAAGGATTAAAGGATAAGTTTTATGAAAGATTAAGTGTCGAGGTTAAAGTCATTGGACATGGACATGTTGAAATAAGGAGACGTTGTAATTACCCTGTTAGCCCGATAATAAGACAAAAATAATAATAAAATAATATTATTTTATTTAAATCATTAAGAACTTGTATATATATATATATATATATATATATATATATATATATATATATATATATCACATCGGTTGCGGAAATGTTAATTTATTTATTCTCGGTTCTTGAGTTCTTGCTAAATTCTTTTTCGTTGGATTTCCACGGAGTATATGACCGACTGTTTCGTTTTATCGATTGAGGGTGCCTTGAGTGAATTGTATTTATGTCACACTTTGCCCAAGTGTTTTAGGTCGTTTTGCGTAATTACCACACAACCATAATATGAGATGAAGTTTTGATAATGAGATAAGGTCTTGGTAATGTGATATCGGTTATTGTGATGAGTTAACTGATTTGTAATAAGTTAACGGTATGAGATAACAAGTTTGGAATGATATGAAGTGAAATGGGATTTTGGGATGAAAATGAGAATTTTGTGTGAGTAGAGACGAAACACTTGTACAATAAGATAATTTTGTACGAGTATTAATAAAGTGAATATATATTAGGTCGTTGTCGGGTACCATCGTGTGCTTGCATTGAGATTGTTTGTGCTTTTCCTTATTTGAGATTGAGCGGTTACTTTTGATTGCTGATTGAGGTGAGTTCTCGTAGCCCTACTTTTTACTGTTGTTTTCCGTTGGGGGAAAATGATACTCAAATGTGTTTTGAAATGTTTTGAATTAAACTGTGCGAAATGTGGTTTTGTTTTTGGGACAAGATATGTGCTTATGACTGCTATGTGAATATTATGTGTTGTATGATTGATTGGATCGGAGGGGTATGCCTATCCCAGTATTTGTGTGATTATTGGAGTGGCTGGGTACGCCTACCCTGGTATGTGTGAGGTCCTTCCCTAATCTAGTGCTCCAGCTGGTAGGCCCTTTAGGTGCGTAAGTGACATATGATGATTGATGAAATGGATTGTTTGCATATATATATATATATCTATAATGCACTATTGGCCCACGGTTTTGAGGATATTGGCCACAAGCTTTTAGGGTTTAAGGTCAAGCCTACGAGCTCAACAATTTTGAGTATCATTTTTAGGTGTGTCAATTAAAGGTACATAATGTTATTGGAAGAGCAAAGATGTAACCCAAGGGGACTGGGTCGAGATGGTGTTGATTATATAATTTTGTCAAGTCTCAACTTGTAAAATTTATGTAAACCCAAGTTTCATTTCTTGTAAATTGTAAAGTGTATGATCTTGTATCTTGTGCGATGAACGATATCGTCGCATCCCGTGTTTCCACCTCTAACGGGGTGTGACAATCACAGCTCTCAAACTCTCCTAAAATCGTATTTAGGGTTTGTATTATACGCCATATTGGATGAACTCAATACGGTGTATTGGGGGTTTCTTGGAGTAGGGACCACGATTATAATATTCTAGAATATTTTTCTACCGCCACATAGATACGGCGTATGGGACTTCTGGATACGGCGTATAGGTCTTCAAATCTTCGTGGTAGCTCTGTAAAGTGCAGGCAGAGATACGCCGTATCTTCCTTGATGGATATGGCGTATAGGATGTCAGAACGGTAGTCTTTAGATTTCTTCGTTTAAGCTTCAAAATGCGTTCCTTTTAGTTAAACTTCACCAATTACTCCATAATTACTGCAATTAACAAATATAAGCAATTAAGTACCAATTCATGCAAGAATTACACAAAAACGAGCAATATAGCTGGGATAAATGATGCTATAAAAGTGACGTTATTTGATGTTATCGAATATCCCCCCACTTGAATCCTACTTGTCCTCAAGCAGACCTTAGAAAACTTATGAAAATGTTTCCCAACTGAAGTCAAGGATTTTTCCTTTAAGCAATTATTCGTTCAAACCTCACGAAATACGAAAATGAAATCACTCAAATCACTCAACTAATCTAGATGGTAACATTTAAGTAATTCGCTCAGTATTCTATCATAAGCTTGGCAAGTATACACATCTCTACCACTAAAGCCGAGTAACAATAGTGGTGGAGATGTGTCCACTAAAGCTAAGGAGTGACAAGTCTACAAAGGTAAATTGGGTTAAGGTTTAAAGGGTTGATCATTATTTCTAGTCTCTATCGATACCAATATTCTAGAAAAGGTGAGAAAATCACATATACACATCCATAACGATGGAATAGACATATGTGATTGCTCGATCCTTAACTTGAATAAGCTAAATAATAGGACTAGTAATCTTTCACCAATAGTCGTAAACCAACAAGGGTGACGAAATCATATGTACACATTCATAACGATGGAATAGACACGCATGATTGCTCAATCCCTCATTCGAGTAAAACAAAAGGTTAGGATGAAGAACAATAAAGGGTATGTAATCTTCTAATCCTTTCACCAAAAGTAATACACCAACAAGGCAGACAAAATCCCACATACACATCCATAACGATGGAATAGATACATGCAATTGCTCGCATCCTCATTCAAGTAAGACCCAAGGTTACGGATTAGGAAAGGGAAAATAATTGTTATTAAATAAAAGAACAAAACAAATAGATTAAATCCAAACAAATAAGGTACAGTGTTGCTAGTTACTTTCTCGACCGTACCCATGAAAAAGACACAGAATCATAGACATAAATGTCTTGATCATAGATCAACAAAAACAAACTTAGTTGGCGTTCCCGTAACGGTCAACTCCCAATCGTCCACAATATACATACTTTACAACAATAGTGGTGATATCGACCACTTTATACAAGATGATACATTGTTGGTTTATTTTGACCAACATACAACAATACTCTACATAATCACTTTTTTGTATTTTCTGATTTTTTTCAAAATTATTTTTTAAAAACAATAAAACCAATTTCGATGTAATTTCACCATCTCACGATCACAATAATTCTGGATAATTTATACATAATCCTCCTTACTTCGGATATAAAAATAATAGTGAAAGTAGTAAAACACACGGAAAAACAAAGACTAAAAAATATACACTACTTTCACATTCCCATTGCATTGTGCAATTTGCCGACCTAACCAAAGATAGAAAATATGCACACGAACACATGAAATCCAATACTATACACAAAAGCAACTAGCAACCGATTAAGGACAAAATCTAATAGGGTAGACTAATGCGTAAAGGTGTAACGAAACAAATATTTGTTGGTGCAAGAAACGAAAGGAATGACTCAGCAGGTTTTTTCTAGGGGAATCTTACTCTAAAAATGAGAGTAAACAAAAGGGTTTATACGGGGGTTAACTAACCAGTGTAGTTAGTTAATATCACAATAAACATGTAAAGGCTTTTTGGTGTAATCCTAGAAATTTACCAGTTTAGACAAGTCACTCCAATTATATCGATAATACTCATTATGGTGGTCTCAGATAGATATACCAAGCCAAGTTCTAAAGTTTACTACAGTCACCGGCACACTCATATTTTTGTAGAATTTAGGGTAAAATTTTGAAAAACGAAAAGGCTAAATCCTCACAAATGGAATTAAGGGTTATGTGTGCGGGTTATGGAACTACTAATTTCACAAAAATATGTTAATTTTTTTTAATTTAGGCATAAATTAGGCATGTTATTGTGAAAATAAAGACAAGTAAGCGTTCTAATTCTCTTCCCCCTATTTGAGATATACAACGACCTCGTTGTATAAATATAACATTAAGGACAGAAAATTAAAAGAATTAGAACGAGAAACTCTCATGAGATTTGCTCGGTATGATCCTTCATGTTGCGTCTATGTGTGGCTACAACACACATAGAATTCCAGAATATAAATACTCCACCAACTTCTTATGTTCCAAAAAGGTCCTGTGTAAAATATAAGAAAAACAATACAATTTTATCTCCGGTATTTGTTGGTTAGAAAATAAAACAAAAACAAAAAACTGTACAAAAAGTCGATACGCCGTATCCATAAACCAGGATACGTCGTATTGAAACCTGTAAAAAGTATCTAAGGTACAGGTCAGATTGTCAAATATGCCGTATCATATTCATGAATACACAGTATACACAAATATGACAATAATGTTTTAAATGCAGAAAAATAAAAGACTGGATAATGTCCAGACCGTCAATACACCGTATTCATTGAGGTTGGATACGCCGTATCGAAAGTCTGGGAAGACAGACTCATTAAAAATAAGAAAATAACATTTCGGGTTGTCTTCGGCAAACACTTTTGTTTACATCAAAGTCTTTAAGTTAGACTTTCTTCAGCTTTTTCACCTGATACGTTTCACGAGCCATCCTTCATTCTTCTTGCGAAAAATTTCTTGAAAGATGCGGGACACACTATCGTTGGTTCTTCTCCAAGTATCGTACTCGCATGTGCTGATAGCGACACATTTTTCATTAGGACTTAGTGAGTACTTTACAACATTGAACTTTTCAGATTTGCACACCCTTTCATTGAGCCGCTCTTCATTATTAAAGTAGGATGCATTATTACGAAAAGAAATAGCATCCATTTTACTGACATGATCATCATAATTCATTGGTTTATGTTCATCAAAACGTTCATGACCCTTTTGAGTCGTATCATTGTTGTTTCTTTCATTCTTAAACATTCAACGAACATTCAAGCAAGGGTTGTTATGTGAGTTGACATCGGTGTTTAGGTGGTTTATGCTTTCAGATTCTTCCCATTCGTCATCACTTCATTTGATAGTGGTGATATCGACCACTTTATACATGAAATACATAGTTGGTTTATTTCGACCAACATACAACAATACTCTACAAATCACTTTTTGGTATTTTTTTTGATTTTCTAAAAATTATTTTTTTTAAAAATAAAACCAATTTCGGTGTAATTTCACCATCTCACGATCACAATAATTCCGGATAATTTATCCATAATTCTCCTTACTTCGGATATAAAAATAATAGTGAAAGTAGTAAAACACACGGAAAAATAAAGACTAAAAAATATATACTTTTACATTCCCATTGCATTGTGCAATTTGTCGACCTAACCAAAGATAGAAAATACGCACACGAACACATGAAATACAATACTCTACACAAAAGCAACTAGCAACCGATTAAGGACTTAATCTAATATGGTAGGCTAAGGCGTAAAGGTGTAACGAAACCAATATTTGTTGGTGGAAGAAATGAAAGGAATGACTCAGCAGGTTTTTCTAGGGGAATCTTACTCTAAAAATGAGAGTAAAGAAAAGGGTTTATAAGGGGGGTTAACTAACCAGTGTAGTTAGTTAATATCACAATAAACATGTAAATGCTTTTTGGTGTAATCCTAGATATTTACCAATTTAGACAAGTCACTCCAATTATATCGATAATACTCATTATGGTGGTCTCAAATAGATATACCAAAGCCAAGTTCTAAAGTTTATTACAGTCACCGGCACACTCATATTTTTGTGGAATTTAAGGGTAAAATTAGGGGAAACGAAAAGGCTAAATCCTCACAAATGGAATTAAGGGTTATGTGTGCGGGTTATGGAACTACTAATTTCACAAAAATATGCTAGTTTTTTTTTAATTTAGGCATATTATTGTGAAAATAAAGACAAGTAAGTGTTCTAATTCTCCTCCCCCCACTTGAGATATACAACGACCTCGTTGTATAAAAATAACATTAAAGACAGAAAATTAGAAGAATTAGAACGAGAAACTCCCATGAGATTTGCTCGGTATGATCCTTTATGTTGCGTATATGAGCAAGATTGTGTGCTGTAAAAGCGTTTTAATAACCGCGTGGCTACAACACACATAGAATTCCAGAATATAAATACTCCACCAACTTCTTATGTTCTAAAAAGGTCATGTGTAAAATATAAGAAAAACAATACAATTCTATCTCCGGTATTCGTTGGTTAGAAAATAAAACAAAAACAAAAAACTGTACAAGAAGTCGATACGCCGTATCCATAAACCAGGATACGTCGTATTGAAACCTGTAAAAAGTATCTAAGGTACGGGTCAGATTGTCAAATACGCCTTATCATATTCATGAATACACTGTATAGACAACTATGACAATAATGTTTTAAATGCAGAAAAATAAAAGACTGGATAACGTCCAGACAGTCAATACGTCGTATCCATTGAGGTTGGATATGCCGTATCGAAAGTTTGGGAAGACAGACTCGATAAAAATAAGAAAATAACATTTCGGGTTGTCTTCGACAAGCACTTTTGTTTACAACAAAGTCTTTAAGTTAGACTTTCTTCAACTTTTTCACCTGATGCGTTTCACGAGCCATCCTTCATTCTTCTTGCAAAAAATTTCTTGAAAGATGCGAGACACACTATTGTTGGTTCTTCTCTAAGTATCGTACTCGCATGTACTGATAGCGACGTATTCTTCATTAGGACTTAGCGAGTACTTTACAACATTGAACTTTTCAGATTTGCACACCCTTACATTGAGCCGCTCTTCATTATTAAAGTAGGATGCATTATTACGAAAAGAAATATCATCCATTTTACCGACGTGATCATCATAATTCATTGGCTTATGTTCATCAAAACGTTCATGACCCTTTTGAGTCGTATCATTGTTGTTTCTTTCATTCTTAAACATTCAAGTAAGGGTTGTTATGTGAGTTGACATAGGTGTTTAGGTGGTTTATGCTTTTAGATTCTTCCCATTCGTCATCACTTGATTTGATATTATCCATTAATACTTCTTCATCGCCACCTTTTATCTAAAATTCCCATAGAGCGTTCTTTGTTTTTCCGTCCATTCTCCTATGGTTTCTGAATTTCGCCCCCAACCAATTTACGAAGTCAAGGTAATCAGGACCGTCATCCTCGTCGTCGATAACCATCGTACTAGCACGAGACAGTGGATAATATTTGTGAAAATTTTCTCTGTTAGTTCTGCACAAGTAGTGATCGTACCATCGACCTCATCTTTCCACCACTTACTTGCAGCCCCTCTAAGCGAGATTGGGAAAACATGCAGTCGAAGTTGATTTGGATCCACATTAGGAATTTTAAACAAATCAAGTATCTCAAGAACTTTTGCAATATGGTCAACTACGTCTTCGTCACTTGTTCCACTGAAAGCATTAGCACATAATTCTTTCAAAAGTTTGCCACTCAGTTCAAATTTGGTATCATTATTGAAATTTGGTCTAGCAATACCGAGTCATAACCCGCTCGAACCTTCTCCATGTATTCTCCCATATTCGGTTCCGTCATCGTTTCCTTGATTACTTCTTTACCCTACCCTTCGTGATCAGCACTACCTGAAACCAAGGTCAAAATATCAATAGGATTTGCTCGGATGAAAGTAAATACAGAAAAAAAACACGGGAACGGAATACAAAAAATTTAAGTATGCTGCTATATCAGATAGTCAGTATGCCGTATTCAATTGACTGAATATGCCGTATCAACTGTTTGAATGGAATACGCTATATTGGCTGTGAAAGTTTGATACACCGTATTCAACTGGTGAATACGGCGTATCGGTTATTCTACCAGAACAATTTACAGAAAATAAAAACTATGCAGAAAAATAAAACAAACACACAAAAACAAATAAAAACAAGCAGTTAAAATGGACGATCCCGACACTAAGACTCGAAAATACAAAAATTTTACACTAATCTAAGTTAGAACCAAAATACCAATAAAAATAAAATTTAAACTACTTCACTCCCTGGCAGCGGCGCCAAAAACTTGATGTACTTCGTTGTGTACAGGTAAATTGATTATCAAGTTTTACATTTATATTTAGTTGAATTACCTATTAACAAATACTAACGGGCGGTGTACCAGATCAGTTGTAGGTTCGTTGGTAGGTAGAGTGTCGATCGCTAAGAGCGAGAGTGTTTATTCCTAAGTCTACCAGTATTTTAGTTATCTATGTTAATTCTAATCTATGTTAGCCCTAAGTTAATCCTAAATCTAATGCGAATGAGGGGGGTTTTTAGCTAGTGAGAATAATTAACACACACAAGTTGATAATCAGAAGATGGAGAAGCGGTCAAGCCTATTGTAAGGAAATCGTACTAACCATATTTATTCAAATAAAACGCAGGTTTGTTTATTAGTGCAATGATTGTCTTATTGTTGTCGATATATTATTCCTAGATTTATGCGGTACTTCTTCCTAAAACCTAAACATGCTAATTTTGTAACAATTAAACGCATCCGCATAAAGCAATCGGTGCTGATTATAATCTATCTTAGGAGATTAATAATGGTGATTTTATTAAACCCTAGCTCATCGAGACTTTACTAACTTACTGCTTAATGGCTCTTTATATACCAGTAGTCCACTGTTTGGGTCCTTACCAAGGGAATCAGAACGTTATTTGTTGATCTCAGGTCACCTGCTAGTCCAACTTGTTCACTAAACCAAAGGCAAGGATAGGTCAATATTTATGATCCTATGATTCTAGATATATAAATCGTAGATATGGAGAGCTATCCCGACATCTAGCTAACTCTCTATTTTGTATTCCTAGATCCAGTTGAATAATAGGTCGCATACTTAAGCACATAAACGATTATAAATTGATAAACATAATCAACACACAACAAATAAGAATGCATTCGATATAAACAAACCAAACATTAAATTATCATAAACATGGCTAATACCTAAAGATATTAGCCAATAATCATTGTATCGAATACGAACGTAATAAACGAACAACCAAGGTAACCTAACCAAGTTAAATGAATGATACCAAAAATCAAACGCGTATTAGAGTATAAATGATTACAAGGTATCTCCTATGAATTGAAGCGTGTTGCAAGACCTTCTTGGCTTCTCTTCCCTTCTGAAAAACAAACTTGGTGGTTAAGGATTCGTCACAGCTCTTGAACTCTCCTAAAAATTGTATTTAGGGTTTGTATTTATAGGGTCTTGAATTTGGTCGATACACCGTATTGGATGAACTCAATACAGTGTATTGGAGGTTTCTTGGAGTAGGGACCACGATTATAATATTCCAGAATATTTTTCAACCGCCACATGGATACGGCGTATGAGACTTCTGGATACGGCGTATAGGTCTTCAAATCTTCGTGGTAGCTCTGTGAAGTGCAGGCACAGACACGCCGTATCTTCCTTGATGGATACGGCGTATAGGATGTCAAAATAGTAGTCTTTAGATTTCTTCGTTTAAGCTCCAAAATGCGTGCCTTTTAGTGAACTTCACCAATTGCTCCATAATTACTGTAATTAAGAAATATAAGAAATTAAATACCAATTCATGCAATAATTACACAAAAACGAGCAATATAGCTGGGATAAATGATGCTATAAAAGCGATGTTATTTGATGTCATCAGTAATACACTCTTAGGAGCCTTGTAATAGTCTTCATACTACCTTACTTGTGCGTTGTCTTAACGAAGTATTACATAGACGGCGGGTTCGTGCAATTCGTTCATGAATTAGGAAATACTTACACATTACATCGCAAGGGTGACAAAGTAATAGGTAGAACTGGATAGCTAGCAAGGAGTAGTGCATCCTAGGTAAATATGCTTCGTTGTATAATTATTTTCTAGTTTATTTTATTGCAATTAGGATTAGTTATTAGTTAAATCAAACCCCCTTCAAAACCCGTGATTTTACTTCCGTTCTATAAAATATAAAAGTATAAAAATAATCTTCTCTCAACCC
>BQNB010109077.1:0-7500 GCA_026074375.1 Tanacetum coccineum | reverse complement strand
TGGCTATAAACAATTTTAGTGGGAAGTTGACTATCAACTTTTCAAAACTAAAAGATATTAATAGAATTGTCTTAGATGATAACAACTTCCATGGACGCGGAGAAGCTGATGACATGACGTTTATTGATTCTTTGAAAAACTGCACCAGGTTAGTAACTTTGGAACTTATGAATTGCAACCTTATAGGAGTTCTTCCGATGTCAATAGGTAATCTTTCCGATCAACTTAGCTTACTCGATTTAGCATACAATCAATTATTTGGAAGCATCCCCTCAAGTATAGGTAGTCTAGTTGGTTTGACCACATTAAATTTAGGAACAAATCGATTCAAAGGAAAGATCCCCAGAACCATCGGAAAACTTCAAAAGCTACAACTTCTTGGTCTAAATGTCAATCAATTTTCGGGGCCTATCCCTGATGTCATTGGGAACTTATCACTATTGACACAACTTTACTTAGATTACAACAAATTAGAAGGCCATATTCCATCAAGCCTTGGGAATTGTAAAGAACTTAACTATTTAGACCTTTCTTACAATAGACTCGGTGGAAAAATACCCAAGCAACTTCTTCAAATTCCAGCACTAACTATTTTATTAAATCTTTCTCACAACAACCTGTCTGGCTCAGTTCCATCAGAGGTTAAAGACCTCAACATGTTGAACATTCTCGATTTATCTTACAATAATTTATCAGGCACCATTACTAGTAGCCTTGGTGAGTGCATTAGCCTTACAGTGTTAGACCTAAGTGGCAACATATTTCAAGGCATAATACCATCTTCGTTAAGTTCATTGAGAGGATTGGATGTACTCGACATTTCTCAAAATAATTTATCAGGAAAAATTCCCCAATTCTTCGATAAACGGTTTTCCTTAGAGCTTTTGAATCTATCTTATAATGATTTTGAGGGTGAATTACCGGTTGTTGGAGTGTTTGCCAATGCAAGTGCATTTTCGGTTTTGGGGAACAATAGGCTCTGTGGTGGTTTGGTTACGCTTGAGTTACCCAAATGCAAGGAAAAGGGTAGTAAGAAAAAAAGGTTTCCTTTCTTCATATTTGTCATTGTGATTGCACCGACGTTGCTCATCGTATTATGTTGTGTGTATCTTTTGTATAAGAAGAAACGCAACAGTCAACCATCTCAATCTTCGCAGAGTGAAAGGTTCTTGAAAGTTTCATACAATGAACTTCTCAAGGCCACTAATGGCTTCTCTAGAGAAAATTTGATTGGCGAGGGTGGGTTCAGCTCTGTTTATAAAGGAATCCTCGATTCTGATGATGATAAATTTGTTGCAGTTAAAGTTTTGCATCTTCAAAATCGAGGAGCCCACAAAAGTTTTCTTGCAGAATGTGAAGCATGGCGGAATATTCGACACCGTAATCTGTTGAAGATAATTACTTCATGTTCAAGTGTTGATTTCCATGGAAATGATTTTAAAGCTTTGGTTTATGAGTTTATGTCCAATGGAAGTGTGCACGATTGGCTTCATTCAAGTGCAAATACGTCGAAACTCAACCTTCTTCAAAGAATAAATATTCTAAGAGATGTTGCAACCGCACTTGATTATCTTCACAATCGCTGCCAAACAACGATTGTTCACGGTGACTTGAAGCCTAGCAACATTCTACTTGATGATGATATGGTGGCTCATGTTGGAGACTTTGGTTTAGCTCGGTTACTTGGTACAGACTTAAACCAAGACAGCTCAACCGGGGTTAAAGGAACAATTGGTTATGCACCTCCAGGTCATTCTAGTTTTATTCCATGATGCATATATTTACTTACATGCTACAGTTTGTAAGTTAACTAATCGTTTTTAATTTGCAGAGTATGGTCTCGGGAGCGAGATGACAAGTAGTGGGGACGTCTATAGTTTTGGGATATTATTACTAGAGGTGATGACTGGGAAAAAGCCGATAGACGGCATGTTTAATGAAGGTCTTAGCCTTCATAAATTTGCTTACATGGCATTACCAGATCATATAGTCGATGTTATTGATGATGATGCAATTGTGTTGCAAAGTACAGAAGCTGATGCAAAGAAAATGGAAGAATGTTTGGTTGCAACTATCAAGATTGGAGTATTGTGCTCTGTGGATTCCCCACCACAACGAATGAAGATAGAAGTTGTTGTCATTGAATTGCAGCGTATTCTCGATGTGCTTCAAAATATATAAGGTACTATGTTCCCCTTTTTTGTAAAATCTGATGCTACATGAGTTTGTTAATAAATCATAACTAACTTGGTGTTATGGTTTAATACCAAGCTTTCTTGATGAAACTGAAAGTAACTGCAACAATTAAGGAGGAGTGCTTGTCGTAGTAATATAAACGTTACTTTGTCAAATATTTTTGTAAGTGTGTTTTAATTTTCTTGTTGCATAAGTACTGTAAGAGGCGTAAGCGTGCATGTACATTCCTGATGACATATCATATGTATCAACAAGCGTGATTGCCCGCGCGATGCTGCGGGGATTAATTTTTTTTTTTTTGCTGGTTTATTTTTTCGGTCTCATGTTTAATAGTTTGTTTTTTTTCTTATATGGGTTTATTTGTTGGGCCTCATGTTTAAAGGTTTTTTTTTTTTGGCTATTTGGGGTTTTTTTAATATAATTTTATGAGATTTGGGTAAATATGTGTTAAGCATGATACGCGCGGCATTAATTGATGCGAGGCGTTAAGTTTTTTTTATTTATTTATTTTGTGCGGGTTTATTTTTCCGGTCTCATGTTTAATAGTTTGTTTTTTTTATATGGGCTTATGTGTTTGGTCTCATGTCGCGGATATTTTTTGATCTGAATAAATAAGTACTTTTATAATTTTGTTTCATATTTTGTGCCGAGCAATTTTTTTTTTAAGTTAGCAAGTTAAAGAAAAAGAAAAACCAAAAAAAAAAAAATTGTCAAATGGGCCGGTTACTGTAGCAACAACGTCAAAACGACGTAGTTTTAACTCATTCTGCGGGTTGTTAATTTTTTTCGCATATTGCGAGCCATATTATTTTTTTATTTTTTTTATTTTGTGTGTTTATTTTCAAACCTCATGTTTAGTATTTGTTTTTTTTTCTTATAGGGCTTATGTGTGGGGGGCTCATGTTTTAAAGATTTTTTTTTTTTTGGCTATACGGGGGTTTATTAATATAATATTTATGGAACAATGGCTTATTTTATTTGTATTCTGTGTGGGTTTATTTTTCGGCTCAGCATATTTTAATAGTGCGGTTAATTTTTGCGTTAAAATTTTATTTTTATTCTTTTCCTATTTTAACTTGTGCTAGTTTATTTTGTTTTTTCGGTCTCATGTTTAAATATCTTTTGTTTTTTATATGGGCTTATGGGTTGGGCCTCACGTCGCCGAGTATTTTTTTATCTGAATAAGTCAATATTTTTGGAGTTTTTTTTTTCTATTTTATGCTAGGCCGGTTTTTTTACATTATCTTTATAAAAAAAAAAAAAAAAAACAAATGGGCCGGCCCAAAATGGGAGCCCATTGGGCCGGGTACTGTGTTGCGAGCCCATATTATTTTTTATTTTTTTTATTTTGTGTGGTTTTATTTTTTCAGCCTCATGTTTAGTATTTGTTTTTTTTTCTTATAATGGCTTATGTGTGGGGCTCATGTGTTAAAAGGTTTTTTTTTTGGCTAAAACGGGGTTTTTTTAATATAATTTTATGGGAACATGGCGTTATTTTTATTGTATTCTGTGTGTGGTTTATTTTTTCGTCTCAATATTTAATAGTGCGGGTTAATTTTGCGTTAAAATTTTGTTTTAATTCTTTTCTATTTTTTAATTGTGCTGGATTATTTTTCGTCTCATGTTTAATATTTGTTTTTTTTTATATGAGGCATATGTTTGGATCTCCACTGGCCGAGTATTTTTTATCTGAATAAGTCAATTATTTTGTAGTTTTTTTTTTCTATTTTATGCCGAGCGGTTTTTTTTACATTACCTTAAAAATAAAAAATAAAAAAATAAAAAATAATAAAAAAACCAAATGGGCCGGCCCAAATTGGGAGCCCATTTGGCCGGGTACTGTAGCAACACTGCCAAAACGGCAGCGTTTCAAACCAAATATAGTATATATGTATAATAGAGTTGGGGTGACCTTTGGCAGGACACTTTATTTTTGATTTTATTGGTATTTTTTTAAGTCATCTGTCAAACATGTACTTGGAGATTATGGGTGTTTCGTTAGGCGTTCGTGTTTAAACTGTTTCTATAAACAAAGTTCAAATAGAACTGACCCTTAACATCTTAATGCATGACCATGGTGTATCTGCATAATGAATTTTGTTGAAAGCTGTAGTCAAATTACACTAATTAGCTAAATTTGGGCCTTGTATAATTGAAACATTCGGCTGTTTGTTTACTATTAGGCCCGGTACCTGTTACAGTCCTTTTACAGAAAACGCGAACAAAAAAAGAAATGCTTCGACAACCCCATCCTGGAAATCCAGAGGGCGAATCTGGGGAACGTACTTTTGCTTCTTAAGTCGTCAAAAATCGACAATCGACTTGATTTCGAGTTCATGAACCCGCCGCCTAAACTTAACATTCTAAACTACATGTATCAACTAAGGATATTGGGAGCTTTGAACAACACAGGGAGTCTGACTGTTATTGGGCTAAAAACACATCACCTTAAACTGCTTTCAACATGTGAAGAATTTAGTTCTGTAAACAAAGTTTTAACGATTGTATATATGCTCTCAGTCCCGTCTGTAGCACTCATTACTTACAAGTGAAAGCTCTACGAAAGGCTCAAGAAGTGAGATCTCAGTTACTTGACATATTGAAAAAGCTCAAGATCCGGCTCACATCATGTGGGTCGAATTGGGACATCATCAGAAAAGTGATATGTGGGTCGAATTTGAACTCTTTCAGGTCTATCATCGCGCATGTATGGTAAAGCTGAGAGTAAGGAGTTGTGCATGTCGTAGTTAAATAAATGTTAAGTTGTTGAAGATGTTTGTAATGGTGGTTTAATTCACGTATACTTTCCTGGTACATGTTTTTGATTATGTGGTTTAATTTCCCTCAATCTTCTGGTGTTGAATTCTACTTGTGTTTTGAAGTGATAAACGAACTGGTATTAACATATTTACATGTAAGTTGAAACTAATAGTTACTTAAATTTGTGACGTTTACCAAATTTACAAGTTACATAGTGTTTTACTAATAGGATGGACATACGCAAGCCAAGTAGAAAAATCAATGCTACAGCTTATTAAACTACTGATGCATACATCAAGACTTCTATGCTGAGATAATCCATGTTTATTTATCATAACATCAACTCAGCATCATTTTTCCCTCAAGTTTGAAACTTGATAATACAGAAAGAGCCGTCAGTAAACATCCCAAACACAACATATACGCAAACTATATATGGGGGAATATCGAATGAAGAGAGAGGAGGTTATCAAGATACATAGCCAGCTGTGTAACCATCAATACCACATATAACAATCTTCAAACCAGCAGATTTCATCTAACCAATCTTCAAACCCAAACACTCCATTAATAACCAGAGATTTCATGACATTTTCCTGTCTGCAAGCCTTTCATCAATACCCATCCATTTACTGCCAAACAGAAAACTATCCTTATAATCTCTACTAGCCGATACATAGCCATCTGTTTAAACCTTTATTCCAAACACCAGTTACGCATATAACAAAATCAAACAGCCAAGTTACCTCAGCATGCGAGGTACAAGCATATCTAGCAGATCAAAAACATTATCTCAAACAGCTAAGTTACCTCAGCATGCGAGGTACAAGTATATCTAGAAGATCGTTCTTCTTCAGTGATTTGACATTCTGCAACATTGAAAAACATCTCACAATAAATTCAAACTGTAGCAGGAATACATTAACATTAAAACATGACTTTAAGTAACTAACTCTTTTGTTGCCTGAATCAAAACAATTTTGCCTTCCACTGAACCACTGAACTTTCTCCGATTTTATTTTTGGGCACTGCTTGATACACCACACCCAGCGTCATCTTGATCAGCGAGTGAGGATTTTTCTACATCTTCGTCTATAGATGCCATCATAGAGGAAACTTTGGAGTGTGAAGATGAAACTGAAAATGAATGACTCTTCAAAATGCAACACTCAAACAAGATACATGAGCCTGTTACAAATATGGTGCGGAACTTAAGATAGAAACCTAATTAGAGTGTCATACAAGCAATACTACTACTGACCTTTGTACTTTAAAAGCTAAAGATAGGATATGTGGTTCTTATCTTAACGCAGAAGATACATTATATTGGCTTCAATCATGCCCAAAAAATACTAAGATGACGTACTGTATAGGATCACCCATATGCTTAACTATCCAGTTTTATTTCATTAACCAAAACCCCTTATTCCCCCAAGTAACTAATAAGAACTTTGGCATAAGCTTCCCAACCTATATGTCTTCTAAATAACGTTACACCGAACACCCCCCCTAAATCGCTATAATCCCTTGACAGTTATCTCTCATCACAAAATCACACTGCCCACACATCATAAATGGGACAATTGCAGGAAAGATACCATGATAACGCCGTTACGAATGTGTGGTTTCTTATCTCAGAGGGGCAGAATAAGGCAGACATACATAATTTATACTACGGAGGTTAGGATGAGCTTATGCATAACTCATGCAGTTATTCACTATCGAATAACCCCTCATTTTATGCCAAATAACAATTAAGCACTTTGACATAAGCTCAAAGTCACACGGAACGCGGTTCGCTTCGGTACGGGATCGCGAAACGGGAACGCGGTTCGCTAGGTCCCTAAAATTCGTTATCGTGGTGGGGAGCACAAATGGGGGGGGTGGTATGCTTCTTTCGGAACGCTAACAACGTACGGTTCGCATTAGGTTTCGATTAACCATAAAAATTTGGTACGATGTACCATATTATTAATAACATTATTTTTCTAAATTAGTATACATATAAGCCAAAATGCCAAATATCATATGATATATCAATACTCAATAGATTTACTCAAAAAATTGTTAAAATAGATCTGTAATTCTGTATAAGTTTGAATTCTTGAATTCTGAAGCATATACCCAAAAGATCAGAATACCATATCTACACCATTCGTACTAGCTGTACCAAATCACTTTGGTACGCCGTACCAATTAACTTTGGTACGCCGTACCAATTAACTTTGGTACGCCGTACCAATAGACTTCGGTACGCTGATTGATGTGCTTTGGGAACGCTGAATATAGCGATCCAGATCACGATCCTGAGCGATCCGAGCCGCCATCGTACCGTGTTTGGGTACGAACGATCCGAAACGCGAAATGCGGCCGAGTCAGCGTTTCCTGTGACTTTGCATAAGCTTACCCAAACACCTTCAATAGGCTTTCCGCATTTTTTATACCCATAACCTATCAACCTCTTTAAATAAGCCTACCCAGTGTTGTAAAACTCAAATCGCAAAGTGCTCTGCGATTACTAGCTACAAGCCCAGTGACCGGGGC
>BQNB010109076.1:0-18998 GCA_026074375.1 Tanacetum coccineum | reverse complement strand
AAAGCCCATGCAAGCCAAGGTCCAAACCGGCCATAGGAGGTATAAATACCCCTTTCCATGCTATGGAAAGGGGGTTGGTTGTTCATTTTTCACACATTCTAATGCATTTCTTTTTTATGTTTACTTTCTCTCTCTAAAGTGTTCATCCAACCACTCTCTCTCTAAAATCACCTCTCTTCCTCTTTCCATGTATGTTATTTGATTGTTCTTCAAAATGTCATGACGACACCTAACACAAGAGGGGACTTGTATCGAGGTTAATCGAAACACAACAATATATAGTCATAAAATGGAAATCCAAAATAACAAAGTACCAAGTACGAAATTATATCAAATATAAAAATGCAGATAATAACTAGTAATTCTTCAAATGTAGGGAACCTAAAATCTCACTAGCCAAGCAGTCTCGAACTCAACTTCACCTAAAAATGGATACTCTCAAATTTCAACATTACGTTGGTGAGCTCGTAGGTTTAAACATAAAACAAATATAATAAGCTGTGAACATAAGATAAAAAGTTGGATAATTTCAATGGTTATAAGCGTGCATCATGTATCCCAAATCATAACGTACCAAATCATAACATCTCATATCATAACTAGCTAGCATTGTATCCATGTATCATCAATAAGAGTTACCACAATCGGCTGGAATGACACAAGCAACTCATGTATCCATGTATCCATAAATGTATCATGTAAACTTACACACACTTGTATCGCATAACTACTATACAACCATGTCGAGTTAAAACAATTCAAAACCATTTAATCACAACATGGAAAACAATTCAAAAACATTTTGTATCCATTTTCATCCTAAGAAAATATTTAAAAAGAGGCTATGAGAATCTCACCTCAAGCTTCACAAATGCGCGCTAATAATCCAAGCAATAATCTACACAACATAATGGACGGGTTACACATGGTCACGGCTTTATGGCCATATCTATGTAACCTTTCAATTGATGGATACCTATATCTAATTTATATTTATAAACATCCCACCATGATTCTTATACATTATCTAAGCTCTATACATGTTTTAGACTAGTGATAACCTTTTCAGTTTTCTGCAAAATTTAAGATCACTTTACGAATTTATGTAAAATACTAAATGACCTCCTTTGACTCCCTAATTCAAATGACATCAACTTCAATGAGTTATGAAACTACTGTAATTTTTCCAATCAATGAAAACATGTCTAACTATTTTTAAAAAAATCGACAACATAAACTGTCCAGATTCGGATCTGATCTGCACACCAAAAAGTTTGACTTGACCAGACCTATTTAAACACTTTAATAAAATCTAGAAAAATTCCAGGGGTTCCTAGACATCATGAACTTACTCCAGTAGAAATTTCATCAATTACAAAAACATTTTGATAAGGTTTTTGAACTCACGAACACAACCCAAAATTTGACCTGAAAACTCAGATTTAACGATGAATCTTGTAAAAATATTTTGACTGACTTCCACTCACTTTTAATTCACGAAACCCTTGGGTTGGAAAGTAGACTCTCTGTAGAGCCAAGAAAATCTATCAAAATAATCCGTATGACCAAGTTATTACCCTTACAAGTTGAACTAAAAATCTGCCGAGTTTTAATTTCGAATTTAACAACAATTAAACTTAACCAAACGCATCCAAACGCTATTAATTATACCCTAATTGATTATTAATGATCAAACTAATATGTTTACTTATATTTAATAAAATCCTAATTCCACCACTTAAAAAGTTACAATTAATTAAATTAAAAAAAATATTAAGTTAGGGTTTATACCGAAAACCTTCAACCACGAAACACACGATTCTACACCTTAAAAACTCTTGAAATTTTTTGATGGTTTCCCTCGTTTCTTGCTTTGGCCGATCGATACCAAGAGGATGAGAGGGAGAGAAAAAGTGTTTTAGGGTTTAGGATATCATGGGTATATATACTAATCTTAGAGGACTCCTAATTGGATTTGGTTTCCTTTTTTTTCTTTTCTCCTTTGGGGCCGGTCGACATATACACACACATATATTTTTTTTATTTTTTCTTCTAAATTATTATATATTACATATTTATCAAAAAACTATATTTTAGTTAAAGCCTAGTTATTTTCTTAACTTGTTTACTTGAAACCTTTGATTAATTACGCATTAACACTTAAAATAAGAGTAGAGATCCAATGAGAAGTAAATTAAAATAAAAAGTGGTGAGAAGTGACTAAAACCACACATTTGAGATGCAACGACTTGCATTAGATGCATTTCTATTCATTTAGATGCACCATTTTGAGTTTCGAAAGTTAATTTGATGTGTAGATGGTGCAAATAGATTTTCATGATTTTGGCACATGTAGAGGAACAAAAAATAAGAGAAATCATGAAATGCATCTAATATACGTATATGCATCTAATTAAAAGCTAGAAAACACATTATAATGCATTATAATGAATCTAAGATTATAGAGATGCATCTAATTTAAGTCGGTGCATCTCAGATATGCGGTTATAGTTACTTCTTATCCTTCTTATTTTAAGAAAACTTCTCATTTGATCCTAACATATAATTTTCCTCCAATATTTTTGTTACTCACTATATAATTAAATCATAGAATCCAAATTTATCTAATAACATTAATCGAAATTAATGATGCTTGCTTCCACAAATTATTTCCGAATGCTACGAACAACAAAATGACTAACGAATGACTTTCTCAAAAGTCATCATTTCCAACAAAATGAAATGACTAAATATCTAATTTAAAACCTCTCACACATCCATTGCAACACATATGCCTTAACACAAATTACCAACTACACTAATTGAATCTTGCACACTAACTCAAATCATATAACACCTAGTTAAGCTAACACTATTTGTCAAACTAACCTGGTTTGATCATGAGTGACATCATGGGTTTCCTCTTGTTTATAAATTTTAGGTTTGGTTTAATATAAATGCCTTTAAAAAAATAAAAAAATCGTGTGAATAACCTTAGCGGCTACTCGGAAAAGAGATGCATGATAAAATGGAAGGCTATCAAGGAACAAATTTTGTTTTACTCACCAACTATTGCTTTTACTCAAATCTCTCCAAACTGGTAGACGTGCTCAAACAAGGTTTGTAACCCGCGCTTCGCCACAGAGCACGCAAAACTAACTTTGCAACAGATCGATAACTCCAAAGACTATATGCGTTAATTGTTTCTAATTTTTTTATGGAAATAGTCCTTGAACTTAGCGTTTCGTTGCAAGGTTAGTCATTAAGTACTAACTTTGCAACGAACCGATAACTCAAGGACTATTTCCGTAAAAAAATTAAAAATCTATATTAAACTTCAACATTTTTACAAAATCGTACGTATGTCAGAAGCATTGCAATATTGGGCTCGTTTTATTCGCAATTCGAGTATATTTTCAATGGCATATTTTTTTACGAATGAATCGATAGATATACGTTTCATATTTGATAGATAAAGTTTGTTATATAAAAAGGCCGTAAATATGTAAAAGTTTAAGGTCGTTTTAGTAACTTTTCGCATACTTTGAAGGTGCGTTTTGTAAAAAAAATATTCTTTGTTTTACCTCGAAAGTAGTGAACGTTTTTTAGAGTAAACACTATTTATGAACAACGTACTTTATTCTGTGTCTCGTTATGAACAATGTACCCAAAAAATACCATTAAGAACCATGAAACCCGCTATTAGCCGGTATTTTCCACGTCATTAATGAACTAAAACTTTTTTTATAATCTACGGTGGCTGATGATGTGTCGTTGTGCGTAGGTATTATTTATTATCAAGTTTTACATGTATATTTTGCTAACTTTACCTAAAAACAACACTAACGAGCAGTGTACCCGATCAGTTGTAGCTTCGTTGGTAAGTAGGGTGTCGATCACTAAGAGTGAGAGTGTTAATTCCTAAGTCTACCAGTATTTTAGTTATCTATGTTAGATCTAATCTAAGTTAGTTCTATGTCAAACCTATGCTAAACCTAATTCTAACGTGAAGGGGGTTTTCACTCTGAGAGATTGGCACGGGTTTTGGTGGTGACTCAAATCTATTTTAGACGATAACACACGCAAGAAAATAATCAGAAGATAGAAGAGCGGTCAAGCCAGCTATAAGGAAACTGTATTAACCATGATTAATGCGATTAAAACGCGGTTTTATTTATTAGTGCAATGATTGACTTATCTCGAGGGGCATATCATTCCTAGATTTAGGCGGTACTTCTTCCTAAAACCTAGACACGCTAATTCTGTCACAATTAAATGCATCCGCATAAAGCAAGCATTTGTTAATTATAATCTATCTTAGGAGATTACTAATGGTGATCTTAATAAACCTTAGCTCAACGAGACTTTACCAACTTACTAATTAATGGCTCTTTATATACTAGTAGTTAACTATCCAAGTCCTTACCAAGGGAATCCGAACGTCATTTGTTGATCCCAGGTCACCTGCTAGTCCAACTTGTTCACTAAACCAATGGCAAGGATAGGTCATTATTTGTGATCCTATTATTCTAGATATATAAATTGCGGATATGAAGAGCTATCCCGGTATCTAGCTAGCATGATATTTTGCATTCCTAGATCCAGTTGAATGATAGGTCGCATACTTAAGCACGTAAATGAGTATAAATTGATAAACATAATCAACAATCAACGATAAATTAAGCAATCTAGATAAACAAACTAAACATTTAAATCTTCATAAAAATGGCTAATACCTAAGGGTATTAGCCTGATGCGTATTTTAAAAAAAAAATATTTTATTCAAGTTTTAAATTTATAAAACTCGCTTTACCTTTACAAATGCACTAACGGGCAGAGAACCCGGTCGTGAGTAGTCTAGAGATGGTAAATCCGAGGTCGTCCCAAGAGCTAAGTGTTACTTAGTTTTAATTTGAAAGTGTCACGTTTTTAAAGTAGTTTTAAGATTGATTTTGAGATTAACAAGAAAGTAAATATGCAAAAAGTAAAAGAGATAGAAGTAATCAGGGAGAGACGCGTGCTAGCCTAGCCATTGCATTACTATCGTTATAACTATGTTTTCCTGTGCAATGTTACATCATGGTCTCATTGGTGGTTTGTAAAGTCGACAGACTTAAATAGATATCTTTAGTCTGCCCTATAATTCTTGCGATCCTGAATCCCCTGAAAGTTACGAAGGTAGGGCAACCATGTCATAGTGATTAATCCCAACTATCCCAAGAACTAGTCTAATAACCTATACAGATTATTAACCCTTTCTGAAAGAGTTCCTGTGCTTTTTAAGTATCTTAAGTGATAGAGGCAGTAACAGGGTTAGTTCCTACACTAGGGTTGGAATAATCATCCAACCCTAGTACCCTGCTAATCCCATGTTCAAGTGGTAATCTAATAACATGATTAACATGATCTAAACCACCCACAATACTACCAAAACCCAGGTTTACACGATAGTCAAAAGGATATCCAACGAAACCATGATTTAACAAGAAACAAGTATTATAATGATAGTAAATTCATGAGCACTTGAAGTGCTTAGCCGCTCATGGCAACAACAAAGCAAGAATTAATAAAGACAATCATGGATGGAAAACTCATAATTCTTACAGAAGTTGTTTATGAATGATTAAATGCAAAAGTAAGTTTAAGTGTGATCTCCCTTGGACTTCTGGTGGAATTCTTCAAGCTATGGAGGCCTTGATCACCCCTTAGATCTGTGGGGAATGGTTGATATCGAATTGTCTGAATGAGGCCTCTATTTATAGTTTTCGAATAGTTTATGGCGTAACCTTTTAGGAGTTTACGCCATAAACTGCTGACGTGTACTTTCCATCTTGTAGGCTTAAAGGATGTTACGGCGTAATCAATTGTCCACGTTACGCCATAATGCTGACTCAGAAAACTCATCCTTCCATAATAATAATGTTACGGCATAAACCTTGCGTGTGGTTACGCCGTAATCTTGCTGATGACGTGTCTTGCCTTGAATAGGTTACGACGTAACACTATCGTAGGGGTTACGCCGTAAAGTCTTGTAAGAATCCACGTTTTCTTTATTTTTACGTCCTTTTCCCGTGTTTCTTGTCACATACTTGCATTTTACCTAAAAATAACGAATTAACCATAAAAGTATCAAATTCAAGTATTTATAAGACAATTGCAAGTATTTTTAGGGGAAAATTGACACTAAAAAGTATCAAATATTTGATGTCATCATAGCCCATTATCATTGTAATGAATATAAAGATAATAATGAACAACCAATGTAACCTAACCGAGTTAAACGAATGATACCAAATATTGAACGATTTTTAAGAGTATGAGAATTACAAGGTGTTTCCTATGGAATTAGATGCGATGTTTGACCTTCACTGCTCTTCTTGGCTTCTGAAAATTGACTTTTGTGGTTAGGGTATCGAAAATATGTTTAAGCACATCCTAAACTCATGTTTAGGGATTTGTATTTATAGTGTCTGGAAAGTCATCGATACGCCATATTGGTTGAGGTCAATACAGCGTATGGTTTTTTAGAGTTGGGACCACGTTCAATATCTTCCAGAATCTTCAAATAATCTTCAATACGGCGTATAGAGTGTTCTAGATACGGCGTATTGCTCTTTAATTCTTTGTGGTTTCTTGTGAAGTGCAGGCACAGATACACCATATCTTCCTTGATGGATACGGCGTATAGGTTGTCAGAACAGTAATCTTCAGATTTCTTCGTTTAAGCTCCAAAATGCGTGCCTTTTAGCATAACCTCACAAATTACTCCACAATTACTGCAAATGTAAACTTTAAGCAATTAAGTACCAATTCATTCAATAATTTATACAAAATGGGTAAGAAAGATGGGATAAATGATGCTATAAAAGTGTTGATCCCAGTTAACTTCTAATGATCGAATTCCTTAAGCTTGTTTAAGGTTTAGTTATGCTAGATAAATCTAACACAACTTAGTTTAAGAAAATTTGTTTGATAATACTAAAGATTATGCGGAATCTAATCTTGAATATAAGAAGAATTCTTTAGTAACACAAAACAATATAATTTCAACAATAAAAGCTCCAATATTATTATTACAAATAATACAAATACTCTCCTAGTATTAAGGTTACATAACCTTGAAGCTATAACGATATCAAAACAAAAGATTTCTAGATTGTGATTGTAATAATAAACTCTATGCCCTAGGACCTCCTTTTATACACCAAGGAGTCCTAGTCGATTTACAATATATTACAAAAACTTAGATTATTCTCAAAGATCTATTCTATAAATAACAATCCTTATCTCATAAGTAATCTTGATCTTCAAGCAATCTTTATCTTTCAGCAGTTGTAATCTTTCAGTAGTTGTAACTTTCAGCAGTTGTAACTTTGTACCAGCAGCATTAACTCTTAACAAGCAGTAGTAACTTATACACCAGCAGCATTAACTGTGTACAAGCAGTAGTAACTACTTAGAATATTTTCTTCAATCTTCACCAGCACTACTAACTTTACTCTAGCAGTACTAACATATACTGGTAGTAGTAACTAGCAGTACTAACTACTTAGCATATTTTTCATTAGAGTTAATGAACAGCACTAAGTTTTACTTAGCAGCAGTAACACAAACCTTAGCAGTAGTAACTCCAAGATCATCAAGAAGTCTTTTAATCCCAACAATCCTCCCCTAAACTTGATATTCTTCTTCAAAATCTCAAGTTTCTTCATTGAAAGCTTCATTAATCACCAGGAGGATGCTTCCAAACACTTTATTGATTCTTAAGCTGTTTTGTGATGAGCTTAAGAAGCTGATAACACATTTCATTCCAATGATCAGCTTGCAGCTTCCTATTTAGCATATCTGTGATTGTAGCAGGTGTAAGGGGATATCTCTTTTCTACCAGCATATGAATGTGCACATTTTGCTTCCTCAATGAATGTACTCCACATGAATCATATAGCTTCCAATCCAATACTCTGTAGTCTGATTGATTTTTCCATACTTGATCTTCAACATGTGGATCAAACATTGTCTTTAGATCACCCCATAGCACTCTCTCATAGCCCTCCTCTGGCCTTGTTGATCCATGCTTAGCTTTTACCAATTTCCACAGGGTTTCCAAATCTTCCCTGTCAAAGCTTTTGAGCATATGACTGAAGACTAAGTACATCTTTGAACTTCCATCAGCCCTGATTATCTGGTAATAGGTTTTCTTCCCTTCTTTATGGATCTTGTAGTCAACAATGCTTGGAGGCTTAGTTGCCAAAGGAATAGCATCAATTGCTACTTCCTCTTTATCAGGAACAACTTCTATTAGTCTTTGAAGCTCTGCTGTTTCTTTATCCTCATCCACCTTTTGCTTCTTAATACTTTCTTGTTCCAGCTCAGTGCCTGCTCTCTTTGAACTGCTCTCTTGTGCTATCTCTGCTTCAGCTCTTACTTTACTACCTTCCACCAATTATGTATCCATATCTACAAATGTGTTTACCCTTTTTCAACTAGTCTTTTGTAAATAACTTCCTGAATATCATTCAAATATTTGTTTTCAATTGATTTTGCTTGTATCGCAGCCGAAGTTTGTCAGATAAGTCGACATTGTATTCTCTTGTTTGAGCTTAGTTGGTGTTTTTCCTCTTTCTTAAGCTCTCATTGCTAACAAAAGTGTTTCTTCTGCTTCTAAGAGTTGTACCAAACACCTTGGACTCTCTTCAAACTCACAATCTTGTTCTTCTGCTTGCATTTGTTGACCCATTTGATAATCAACATCTATCATTGCTTGCACATTATCCCATGAAACAATGTTGGCTTCTTCTTCTTTTTCAGCTTTCTCTCTTGCAAGTCTTACTTCCTCATTAAATTCAGCTTGCAACTTTGAAGCAATTTCTTCATCAAGTCTGATTAGTTCTTTCTTCTTCATAGCCTTTTTAGGTTCTTCTACCATGATTCCTTTACCCTTGTCCTTAGCCTTAACCTGTGAAGGTTGTTGAGAAGAAACTTCTAGTGTAGTTGCTTGCTTATCTTCATGAATAACAAGCCCTTTAGCATTGGGTCTTGTGCTAGCAGCTGTAATTGTTGTAGCAAGCAGTTGTTGTAATTTTGTACCTGTCTCTGGTTCATGTAACATAACCTGTCAGCCTTGGGTTGTGCACTTTTCAAAGCTGCAAGTGCTTGAGCTAAAGTGGACTTTCACAATACTTAATTCACAACTTTAGAAGCAACTTTCAGTTTCAACAACCACTAATACACCACTAGTCATGTACTCCAAACATATCTGTATCAGCATCAAAATGAGTACTAACTAAGTTAATTCCTGCATCAACATCAATATCAGCTATCCTCCCCTGTTTGGATGCATCCTCCTCACCCAAACCTTCATCTTCAGAGGATTCAACTCTTTTAGATAAACCCAACGCTGTAATTCTTTTAAGCCTATGAAGATTTTTGACCTTCCTTTCTTCTCATAGTCTCTTCACTGCTTTTTCAAACTTTGTGACTGCCTGAGCTTGAGAGTGTCTTAGTTTCTCCAGATCAGTAACTCTAATTGCAAGTTGGTAATAAATTCATTAAATCCGTTATTTCAGTCTAATCCTCAGTACTTTAAAGTGTGTTAACTCCTGCGAGCAGTGAATCATTGGAAGTTTTAGATACATTCTCAAACCCAGTTAACCAATAGTATCCCTTATGGTTTCTTGGCGCTTGGGAACACTACCTGAACTAGTTCCTAAGGAACTCGGTTCATTAAGTGCTGCCTTGGATCGGGTCTTATCTATGTTACCACTGTCCTGCTCTGCTTCTAAGCTAGAAGCAGTAGTGGCAGCCCTCACCAAACTGTCATCCATCTCCTCATTAACAGTTTCATCTGCTACATTGGTTGTAGGAACACTAGGCTAAGGTACGTGAGTGTCTTTTCTCTTTGGCCTTCTTGATCTTTGTTTCAGTAGAGGTTGAGATGTTGATGGTTGAATGATGGTGGGTGTGTGATGGGGATCAGTTGGCATTTCTGAACCTTCACCCCTATTCTTGAATGAGCTTGTACCATCATTGTAGGAAATAAGGGTGTTTCTCTTCTAGAAAAGCCTTTCCCTACCTCATCAGGTTTCTAAAAAATCTATCTAGTGTGAGAGGGTGTAACAAAATCCTTTTATGATTGACATTCCTTCCTAGTTGTTTCTCCAAAAACACTTGTACAAATCTTGGATACATTAAGAATTTACCAAACACATTCTCCAATACTTTCAAATATGTACTTTCACAAGTTAAACTTCTGGTTTGTAGCTATACAGATAATTGCAGAAGCCATAGTGCTACTAAATTCAATCCATGCACTAGTCCTAAGCACTTAGGCATTTCAAAATGTTATGAAAAAGGAATTTCCCATTAAGAAAAAGAATGCCTTATAGAATGTAAGCTTCTGTAAAAGTTTTTCATACCCCATCCTTGTAAGTTCTTCAAAAATGGTAGCATTTGGCAAGCAATTCGTACCTTCCTCATCATTCAGTTGAAGGTCACGTCTAACAGATGCTTTAGTAATGATTATCTTCTTCCCATCCACTAGGGCTTGTAACTGTACTTCCCTATTGACAGTTTTCACCTTGACAATAGCCCAAAATTGTTCAATGCACGAAGTATAAATAGTGGGATTGATCGTTAGTGCATATTTGATAGGGTTTGCATTCAGAAAATCAATAATTTGTTCAAACCCTTCACTTTCAACAAGTTTAGACAAAAACGCAACCAAATTGTGAGTATCAGCAAACTGTAGGGTCGTCATTGTGTTGGGTTTTGATAATGAACGATGATTTTGAGTTAGGGTTTGTGATTAGAGAGTATATGATTGAATGAAATCGATTAAATGAGTGAATGAAACCCTTAATCGAAGTATTTATGAAAATACCCTCAACAGCATTAACGTTCACCAGCAGTTGTAAGTTATGCCTAGCAGCATTAACTTTCAACAGCAGTTGTTGGGATTAAAAGACTTTTTGAAGCTGTTTGGAAGTTACTGCTGCTAAGGTTAGAGTTACTGCTGCTAAGCATAATTTAGTGCTGTTAGTGATTTTAGTGAAAAATATGCTAAGTAGTTAGTACTGCCAGTTAATATTGCTAGTATATATTACTACTGCTAATGGAAGTTAAGACTTCTCAGAGACTTAGAAGAAATACTACTAAGTAGTTAATACTGCTAGTATAAAAGTTACTACTGTTAGTGTAACTTAGTACTGCTAGTATATGTTAGTACTGCTTGAGTAAAGTTACAACTGTTAGCATAAAGTTAGTACTGCTAGTGTAACTTAGTACTGCTGATGAAGAATGAAGAAAATATTCTAAGTAGTTACTACTGCTTGTACACAGTTAGTGCTGCTGGTATAAAAGTTAATGCTGCTGGTTACAACTGCTGAAAAGTTACAACTGCTGAAAGGTTACAACTGCTCAAGGATTAAGACTGCTGAAAAGATAAAGGTTGATTGGAGAACAAGAATACTTACGTGATAAGTATGAGTTATCTATAGAAAGGATCTTAGTGAATATTCTAAATTTTTGTAATATATTGTAAATCAACTAGGACTCCTTGGTGTATAAAAGGAGGTCCTAGGGCATAGAGATAGATATCATCTTTTCATTGTTCTATCAATCAATTTGTAGCTTCAAGGTTTTGTAAACCCTAACACTATTAAGAGTGTTCGTTTTATATTGAGGCTGAAAGTTTAGTAAACTGTTTGTTATTGTTTATTACTGTTTCATTGTAATTCTTCTTAGTATCATTGACTAGATTCCGCATAGTCTTTGATATTCACAATCAAAGTTTCTACTATAGTTGTGTTAGATTTATCTTGCATAACTATACCTTATACAAGCTAAGGGATTAAAGATCTATTATATTGGGATCAACAAGTGGTATCAGAGCTTGCGAGAAGCTTTGAATAAGAAGAAACTTTACTACACACAAGATTTACTTTTCAAGAAGCAATAGAGTCTCAATCTACTCAAACCATCAAGATACCCATACTCCAACCTGGTGAGTATGATCGCTAGAAGATGAGGATGGAGAAATACCTACAGTGCATTGATTATACTCTATGGGAGATCATAGAAAATGGTAATGCACCCATAGTAACAAAACTTGTTGATGGCAAAGAGACTGCTATCCCTCCTACAAGTGTTGAAGAGAAGGTACAAAGAAGGACATAATTGAAGGCAAGAAACACTTTGTTAATGGCCTTACCTAATGAGCATCAATTAAAGTTTAACTCATACAAGGATGCTAAGACACTGATGTAAGCAATTAAGAACAGATTTAGAGGTAATGTTGTTACAAAGAAAACTCAGAAAAATCTTCTGAAACAACAATATGAAAACTTTGCTGAATCGAGCTCAAAAGTAATTGAGCAAAACTATGAAAGGCTTAAAAGCTAATTAGTCAACTGGAGATGCATGGTGAAGTTATCTCTCAAGAAGACATCAATCAGAAGTTCTTGAGAAGTCTGTCATAAGAATGGACTATGCATACTACTGTGTGGAGGAACAAACCAGAGATTGAGACATTGAGTTTAGATGACCTCTTCAACAACCTAAAGGCTTATGAATCAGAGGTCAAAGGGACATCTAGCTCAACTACAAACTCACACAATGTAGCCTTTCTGTCCTCTAGCAGCACTAACAGTGCAACTAGAGCAGTTAATTCTGCCCAGGGTGTTAATACTGCTAGCACTCAGGGTGTTGTTGATAGCTCAATAACTATTGAAAATTTAAGTGATGTTGTGATTTATTCCTTCTTTGCTAGCCAACCAAGTATTCCACAGCTTGATAATGAAGATCTATAACAAATCCATCCTGATAATCTAGAAGAGATGGACTTGAGGTGGAACATTGCTATGCTGACTATGAGGGCAAAAAGATTCCTTAAGAATACTGGAAGGAAGTTGGACATGGCCAACAAAGAAATAATTTGGTTTGAAAAGTCCAAGGTGGAGTGTTTCAACTGTCATAAAATGGGACACTTTGCAAGAGAGTGTAGGGCACCCAGGAATCAAGATAGCAGGAATAGGGAGCCTACCAGAAGGACTGTGCCAGTTGAGGAAACTACTTCAAATGCCTTAGTGTCTCAGTGTGATGGCCTTGGATATGATTGGAGTGACCAAGCAGAAGAAGGTCCAACCAATTTTGCTCTCATGTCTTATTCTCTAACAAGTTCAAGTTCTTCTACAAACTCAGAGGTATCTAATGACTCAAATTGTTGTTCATCTTGTTTAGAATGTGTTAAAGATCTAAAAGAACAAAATAAACAATTAGTTAAAGACTTAAGAACAGATAGGGTAAGTGTTGTCTCTTATAAAACTGGTTTAGAATTTGTAGAAGCTAGACTGGTAGTCTTTAAGAAAAATGAATATGTGTATAAGGAAGATATAAAACTTTTAAAACGTGAAATATATTTAGGAGATTTAGATATTGCAGAGCTTAAAAGGAAGTTAGAGTTGGCTACAAAATAAAAAGATAAGGTTCAACTTACAGTACAAAATTTTGAAAATTCAAGAAAAAAGCCTAAGTAAACTTCTAGACAGACAGATAACGGATAAGTGTAAAACAAGATTAGGGTATAATGCTATCCCACCTCCCTATACTGGGAATTTTATGCCACCAAAATCTGATTTAGTTTATCCTAGTCTAGATGATTTTGTTGATGTGAATGAGTCTGTTAGTGAGTCTGTAGTTGAAAATCCTACTGTTGAGACTAATGAACCTAAGACTGCTAGGAAAGAAAATGAAGCCCTAATTATTGAGGATTGGGTGTCTAAAAGTAATGAAGAAAATGTGCCTAAGGTTAAAACAGTTGAGATGTTTGATAAACCTAGTTTTGCTAAGATAAACTTTGTTAAGTCTACTAAGCAAGTAAAATCTCCTAGGAACACATCAGTTGATAAAAATAGGCAAAACACACCTAGTCCTAGAGGAAACAAGAGAAATTAGAACCAGTAGATGTCTCAAAAATTAGGGAATGATTTTGAGATGTTCAACAAAGCTTGTCATGTGTGTGGTAGTTTTGAACATTTGAGGAAAGATTGTAATAACTGGTATAATAATGGAAGATTTGAAAAACCAGTTTGAACCAATGTTCAAAGGGTGAACAAATAAAATTTCTCTAAATTAACTCACCCAGTCCAAAAAGGAACATGGTTCCAAGAACAGTCTTAACTAGGTCTGACCCAATTTCACTTAATGCTGCTAGACCGGTTAATACTGTTTAACCAAGAACAACAATGAATAATACAAGACCCATAAAAAATGTAATTAATAATGCATATTCAACTGCTAGAAGGCCTTTTAACAAAATAACAACAGCTAATAACAGTAATTTTAATAAGAGGGTTAATACTGTTAATGATAAAAATGTTAATGCTGCTAGGCCAAATGCAGTCGTTAATACTGCTAGGCCAAAAGCAGTTTTTAGTGCTATTAAGGGAAACAAGAGAAATGTTGTTAAGGCCTCAACATGTTGGGTTTGGAGACCAAAACATAAAGTCTTAGACCATGTCTCCAGAAACAATGGTGCATCAATGTCCTTTAAAAGATTTGACTATGTTGATGCACAAGGCAGATCCAAGTCAGTAATGGCTTGGGTCCCCAAAAGAAACTAATTTTCCTACCATTATGTGCAGGGCAATCCACAGCAAGATTTGAAGGATAAAGGAGTGATTGACAGTGGATGCTCTAGGCACATGACAGGAAACAGATCATATCTTACAGATTATGAAGAAATTGATGGAGGATTTGTTGCCTTTGGAGGTAATTCCAAAAGAGGGAAAATTACTGGGAAAGGTAAAATAAGAACTGGTAAATTAGATTTTGAAGATGTGTATTTTGTAAAGGAACTAAAGTTTAACCTCTTTAGTGTCTCACAAATGTGTGACAAGAAGAATAGTGTCCTTTTTACTGATACTGCATGTGTTGTTCTGTCTCCAAACTTTAAGTTAACTGATGAAAGTCATGTTTTGCTTAAAGTTCCTAGAAAGGATAACATGTACAATGTTGATTTAAAGAATGTTGTTCCTCAAGGAGGTCTAACTTGTCTCTTTGCAAAAGCCACACCAGATGAATCTAATCTTTGGCATAGGAGGCTTGGACATGTAAAGTTCAAAACAATGAATAAACTAGTAAAGGGAAACCTTGTAAGAGGTTTACCTTCAAAACTTTTTGAAATTAATCAAACTTGTGTTGCTTGTCAGAAGGGAAAGCAACACAAAGCTTCTTGTAAGTCCAAAACTGTCAGTTTAATCAGCCAACCATTACAAATGTTGCACATGGACTTATTTGACCTAACATTTGTAAAGAGTTTAATGAAAAAGATGTACTGCCTAGTTGTCACAGATGACTTTAATAGGTTTAGTTGGGTTTTCTTTTTAGCCACTAAGGATGAAACTAGTGAAATCCTTAAAACATTCATAACAGGCATAGAAAATCTAATAGACCTTAGGATGAAAGTGATTAGATGTGACAATGGGACTGAATTCAAGAATAGGATCATGAATCAATTCTGTGAAATAAAGGGTATTAAGAGGGAATTTTGTGTTGCTAGGACTCCACAACAAAATAAAGTAGCTGAAAGGAAAAATAGGACACTAATAGAGGCTGCTAGGACTATGCTAGCTGATTCAAAATTGCCAACAACTTTTTGGGCTGAAGTAGTTAATACTGCTTGTTATGTCCAAAATAGGGTGTTAGTTATCAAGCCTCACAACAAGACCCCTTATGAACTTTTTCTAGGTAGAAAACCTGCCTTAAGCTTTATGAGACCATTTGGGTGTTCTGTTACAATCCTTAATACCATAGATCACCTTGGTAAATTTGATAGAAAGGCTGATGAAGGATTCTTTGTAAGATACTGTACTAATAGCAAAGCACTCAGAGTATTCAACAGTAGAACTAGGATAGTAAAAGAGAACCTGCATGTTAAATTTAGTGAGAATACACCTGATATTGCAGGAAGTGAACCAAATTAACTTTTTGATATAGATGACTAACAAATTCTATGAACTATAAGCCAGTTTTTGCAGGGAATCAATCTAATGGTAATGCAGGTACAAAAGCATGTGATGATGCAGGTAAAGCTAGAATGGAGACAGTACCTGTCAAAGATTACATTTTGCTACCAATGTAGCCTGCTGATCTACTATTCTCTTAGAATTCAAAGGATTCTCCTGATGCTAGATTCAAACCATCAGGGGATGAGGAAAAGAAGGATGTTGTAGATACAGGGAATAAAGATAGTAAGGTTCCAAGTACAGAGGAGCCAATAGTTAATCAAGAAAAGGATGCTAGTGTTAACTGCACTAACACTATTAATACTGCTAGTCCAATTGTTAATACTGCTAGCATAGAGAATAATGTTGTTGATGAAAATATAGTCTATGGATGTGATGATGATCCAAATATGCCTGAATTGGAAGAAATTGTCTATTTAGATGATGATAAAGATGTTGGTGCAGAGGCTGACATAAACAATTTGGATACACATATCCCTGTCAGTCCTATTCCAGCTACCATAATTCATAAGGATCATCCAGTTGAACAAATCATTGGAGACATATATTTAGCACCTCAAACCAGAAGGATGACAAAGAGTGTGACTGAACAAGCTATGTTTAGTTCAGTACAGCATCGGACCAACCATAAAGACTTTCAAAATTGTCTGTTTGCATGTTTATTATCACAAGAAGAGCCCAAGAAGGTAATTCAAGCATTAAAAGATCTAACCTGGATAGAAGCTATGCAAGAGGAGCTTCTGCAGTTCAAGTTACAACAGGTTTGGACCTTGGTGGATTTACCCAATGACAAAAGGGCCATGGTACTAAATGGGTGTACAAAAACAAGAAGGATGAAAGAGGCATTATAATTAAGAATAAAGCAAGATTGGTTGCACAAGGATACTGGTATGTGCTTAATTACACATACCATTTTCCATTAAAAACGGACTTAAAAGACTAAAAATGTACCAAAGATACATTGTTATGCCTCATTTAAAGACTTTGTGGTGTACCAGATGGATGTCAAGAGTGCTTTTCTGTATGGTAAGATTAAAGAGGAAGTCTATGTTTGTCAACCACCAGGATTTGAAGATCCAAACTTCCCTGACAGAGTATACAAGGTAGAAAAAGCACTTTATGGATTACATCAAGCTCCTAGAGCTTGGTATGAAACCTTGTTAACTTATTTGTTAAACAATAGGTTTTAAAGAGGAAAGATAGACAAGACCTTGTTTATCAGAAGTGTCAAAGGTGATATTTTGTTAGTTCAAGTGTATGTTGATGATATCATTTTTGGTTCTACAAAGAAGTCATTATGCACAGAGTTTGAGAAGATGATGCATAAGAAGTTTCAAATGAGCTCTATAGGTGAACTCACATTCTTCCTAGGACTGCAAGTGAAGCAGAAGGAAGATGGTATTTTTATCAATCAAGACACGTATGTGACTAAGATTTTGAAGAAAATTGGTTTTACTGATGTCAAGACAGCAAGCACACCTATGGAAACACAAAAGCCTTAGCTCAAAGATGCAGATGGTAAAGATGTAGATGAACACTTTATAACAACCCATAATTTTTATCAAATGCAAAATCAACCTATTTTATTATGATCACAATTGTACGAGGAAATTTTTCGCTTTATTACATTACTTGCATTACCAATATCTCAATATGCAATGTAACTTGCATAACTAAAGTAGACGAGCTCACGCAACCTACCTATGTCAATCATATCTTCATATATGTCAAGCAAACATCATAACATGTTAAGTCAATATCATAATATCATTTTTACAAAGTACATTACTCATATAATGTAACCATTGCAACATCAAACAAAACTGGCTTAAACCGTTATCGTATACCTCTAAACCCTAATTCCATGAAAGGTTAATATCTAAAGCGAATGTACAAGCTACTAAAGCATATATACAAGTCATATAACATCTCATTTGAATAATACTTTCCCTCCAAAATAAGGTACAAGTCCTTTAAAGCATAATGTATAAGTCATAAATGCACGATGTCTAAATAGCAGTTTTACCTCTGTTTTCCTAAGGAATCATGTATAATCCATTAAGTACAAGTTATAAACAAGTCATATACTTCATTTACATTCCATATTCATTCTCATTTCATACGATTCCATGAAATCAAAACAAGAAACCCTAAAACGAAACCCTAAACCCTAGTTTCACTTTAACCTCAAAACTAAGCCCTAAAACTTAAAACTAAGCCATAAACCCTAATCTTAAAAACTAAACCATAATCCTAACACTATTCCTAAACCTTAATCTATCCTAAACCCTAGCCTTAACTCAAAGAAAAACCCAAAAACCCTAGCAAACCCATTACACCCTTAAAGTAGTTCATAATTTTCATAAATCTGATCCGTTGAAAAAACATAGGATCTAGAATAAATCAATAGGCTTTGGGTATTAAGTGAAAGTACTAAGTTGTAGCCCTATGTCTTGTGATCATTTTGCCGGTTGACTCAACCCGATTCGACGTCGGATGAATTAGTTATAGCCAAAATGGCAAAGGTGCGCAGATTCTGCACACCTGTAGTAAACGGCTATTATCTCTAAAGTTTTGTATAGTAACCCCTAAATATGTAAAACTAAAAGTTGTAGAGGACTCAAATATCTAACCATGCTTACTGGTTTGAGATTCATCGGAGTTACGGTTTGTAAATGGCAACCATTTTACAGAGACTGATGTTGGCTGTCCAAAAACAGCCATGTATAAATCAAACCAAAAACCCCTAAAACGTCTAGAACCACCATGATATCATCACACCCTCACCCTAGCACCACTATGACATCTCCACAAGCAGATCCATCACCCATCTTGGTCACCAAGTAAAACCTATGGCCACAAAATCATCACCACTCTACCTTATCACCTACTTGTAGCTAAAACACCACCATTTCACCACCACCATACAACAAAGCACCTTCATCACCACCTTATATCTCCTTGGCCACCAATTCT
>BQNB010109075.1:0-19104 GCA_026074375.1 Tanacetum coccineum | reverse complement strand
TATCCATCCTATACCTTTTTAAGGTTTTGTCAATGTATGCACTTTGGTTTAAAGCAATCAATCGCCTTGATCTATCTCTATAGATTTTGATTCCAAGAATGTATGCTGCCTCACCTAATTCTTTCATGCCAAAACGTTTCCCAAGCCAGAATTTTACATCTTGTAGCATTGGAATGTTGTTTCCCATGAGTAATATGTCATCGACATATAAGATTAGTATGATGATGATACTTCCACTAGCCTTTTTACATACACATGGCTCATCGGGATTTTGAGTGAAACCATACCTTTTGATCCCCTCATCCAATCTCTTGTTCCAGCTCCTAGAAGCTTGCTTAAGTCTATAAATGGATCTTTGAAGCTTGCATACTCGTCCAGGATGTTTAGGATTTACAAACCCCTCAGGTTGCACCATATAAACGTCTTCGTTTAGGCGACCATTTAAGAAGGCGGTTTTGACATCTATTTGACAAATCTCATAGTCATAATACGTTGCTATGGCTATGAGAATCCTAATAGCTTTTATGTCTGCAACAGGCGAGAAGGTTTCTTCATAGTCAACCCTGTAGGTTTGAGTGAAACCTTTTGCTACAAGACGAGCTTTATAGGTATGTATATTTCCATCCATATATGTCTTCTTCTTAAAGAGCCATTTACTCCCAACAATCTTACAATTAGAAGGAAGATCAACTAAGTTCCAAACTTGGTTGTCTTTCATGTATTGCATTTTTGCGTTCATAGCTTTCGGATTCAGGATCCGATAATGCGGCTTGATAGTTAGGAGGTTCACCATGATCTCCTAACTCATGTTCCTCAACATCGATATAGAAACCATATCGTTCAGGTGCTTGAGATATCCTTGCGGATCTACGAACGGGAATTACATCAGTTTGAGGTTCTACAGTGTCAGGTTCGACCTCATGTTGATGAAGACTAGTGTTCTCAAAAGGTTGTGCATCTTCACTTTGAATTTCATCAAAGTCTATGGTGCTCCCACTTGCTTCTTGTTTTATGAGATTGGTCTCAAAAAACTCAGCATATCGAGCAACAAAAATTTTGTTCTCAAGTGGGTAGTAGAAGTAGTAACCCATTGTTTCCTTTGGGTATCCTACGAAGATGCACTTGATAGATCTGGACTCAAGTTTGTTTGGCGTGTCACGTTTAACAAGCGCCTCACAACCCCAGACTTTCAAGTAAGACAGATTCGGGACTTTCCCGTGCCACATCTCGTATGGTGTCTTATTAACCTTCTTTGTTGGAACCATATTGAGTATGCGTGTAGTAGACTCTAGAGCATAGCCCCCAAAGGACATTGGCAAAGTAGTTAGACTCATCATGGATCAAACCATATCAAGTAAAGTTCGATTTCTCCTTTCTGATACACCATTGTGTTGTGGCGTATAGGGAGGAGTAAGTTGTGAGATGATCCCACGACTCCTTAGATGATCTAAAAACTCTTGACTTAAATACTCGCCTCCTCGATCCGATCAAAGTGCTTTTATAGTCTTTCTGAGTCATTTTGGAAAGTCTTGAACATTTCAAAAACTTCATGTTTATGTTTAATCAAGTAAACATAACCATATCTACTGAAGTCGTCAGTAAAAGTAACGTAGTAGTTAGTACCTTCTCTAGACGTGGTTATAAATGGTCCACATACATCACTATGTATGATTCCAAGTAGATCATCAACTCTTTCACTTGCATGAGTGAAAGGCTTTCTTGCCATTTTACCATATATACAAGATACACATACGTCAAAAGACTCATCATCAATTGATTCAAAAAGCCCATCGTGTTGTATCTTCTTAATGTGTTTCTTGTTTATATGGCCAAGACGACAATGCCATAGAAAAGTATAATCCAAGTTGTGCTTGGTTTTCTTGTTACTACATGTGTATATAGAACGTTCATTGGATATATGATTATGCATATCAATCTCAAAAATGCCATCACGTGGAAAAGCATTAAAATAACATATATTATCCTTAGAAACTGAAATAGCACCATTATCTATAAATTCATGACGAAAACCTTTGTCCTATAAACGTGAAAGTGAAACAATCCCTCTAGTAATAGAAGGGGAAAAATGAAAATTGTCTAATACAAGAATCATTCCACTAGGGAGGATAAGTTCAAAGCTCCCTATGGCTTCGACAGCTGCACTATGGCCATTGCCAACATACAGATCCAAAGCTCCTTTATTCAACTTCTGATATCCTCTAAGCCCCTGGATTATATTACAAATGTGAGTTCCACAACCAGTGTCATAAATCCAGGTATTACTTTTAGGAAATGAGAACAGTTCTATAGTGAAGATACCTGATGTGCCAGATGCACTGGCTTTGTTCTTCTTCAACTCTGCCAAATATAGAGGACAGTTCCTCTTCTAGTGTCCAGTCTTGTGACAGTGGTGACACTTAGTGTCCTTAGCAGGATGCTCCTTTTTAGCAGGTGGGGGGGGGGTCTTGTGCTTGGGATCATAAGCCAACTTGCTTTTTCCCTTGCCTCTTTGTTTTCCCTAGCCTCGTGCTTGTGATTTAGGTTTCTAGATTTGACCTTGCCTTATAGCTAGGACAACAAGAGTTTTCTTGGGTATATCCTTTTCTGCAAGTTTTAGCATGGCATGCAGTTCAGGTATAGTCTTCCCCATGCCGTGCATGTTATAATTTTGCACGAACTGGTCATAATCCTTTGAGAGTGAAGTAAGAATCATGTTCACTCCAAGGACTAGAGGCATGGGATAGCCAAGACACTCCATATGATCCAAGTAGGCTTTCATCTTCAGCACATAGGTGCTAACAGATTGCCCTTCTCGTCCTACATTGGCAAGCATGAAACTGCCTTGACAAGTTTTCAAACAGTTCCCCCCCCCCTTTTTGCAAGCCTACTGCTAGAACATAGTATTTCAGTTCCTTAGGAATCTCAAAATGTTGGTCGGTCCTCCAATTTCGTTTGGATCTTCGGGGTCATGCATAACCATCATAAGAACAAAGCTACTTCTCGTTTGTTTACGACCCTATGATGTAGAGTTCGAACAGCAGCAGTTGCAGTGGCAGGAGGCGCTTCAGGTAAGGCCTCTTCCAGGTGGTGCAACTTTTGTTCATTCCTAAGGAGAATCCTTAGGTTGTGTTACCAGCCCAAAAAGTTTCTACCATTCAACTTCTCTTTTTCTAGAATTGAACCTGATGAGTTGTGGTTTGTGGTTTGATTTGGCAGCCAACTACAAAATAAGTTTCAAGAATTTAGTATTTCAATAATTCATCCATTTAAAATTAACTACCCAAGTTTTATATAATAATAACATTAATTTGAAAAGGTTACGATCCTCATTGAAGGTTCTACATCACATCCAGTGAATCTGCTAGCAATGATAGAATCACAACAGGTATAACAATTTACCAATTGCAAAACCGTGCAATTCTTAGACCTACATTGGGACTCATGACATTTGTAACCAGAGAAACAATTTTAGGCTGGCATGTTTAGTCTCATCCTTGCCTCGAGCCAAGGTCTCACCTGCTTAACTCGATTAAGTCATCCAATGCGAGAACATGCAAGAATATATCTAGGTCTCACGCATAGAGAATAATCACCTTGGGTTACAATTCACCTACGTCTTACGCAGAGCAAAAAGTAATTGAAAGTGATCTCAACCAATTGGACGGCATGACTTAAATTTGTGACGGGTATTATTTTTGATAAATACATGATCAAAAAGTGTGTACGAGGAAGCATGAATTAATCCTTCATAGAACAAGTTAAAAAAAACTATTTTTAACTTAAGTTTAATACTTGTTTTTATGTGTGTCAAGTTGTTTATTTTCATGACTAATATATATAACCTAGGTGGAATAATTATTAGTTTGAACAATACATTAAATAACAATTATAACATTTATTTAGTGTTATTTATAAAAACAAGTGTTTAGTTTCAAATCATATTTAAACTTTAAACTAAATTAAAGATTCAGTTTCTAAAATATGTTTGTGTTTTATTTTTAGTTTTATAAAAACATTTGCAAGTTATATACATTCTAAACATATATAAAAGCAAACAAAAACAAACACAACCATAAGTATGCAAAGCCTCAACCGATGAAAAACCTATGCTTGGTCTCGTGAACCATCATGAGAACCAAGAATTAAACTAAGGGTTAACCACATAACCATAAGGAGGGCTCCTACTTGCCCCAAGAACCATCATGCGCAAGTGAAACCCCAAATGAACTTGAAGCCCAAAACTGCCATAAAATTTCAGCTGACTTGACGGGCCTGAAACTCCTAAAAGGAGTCTTCCCCAATCTAAGCTCTAGTTTAAGAAGTTGTAGCCCCAAGAGTTTTGCACCTGCTCCAATAAATTCAGCTTCTAACTCCTTATAGAACTCCAGTAAATCTACTTTTAGTGGAGGTTACTCCAGCAGCTCCGAAATTGACTTTATGCCTTTAACTTTTGCTCCATTCGAATCCAAACATCGGTTACAATAATTTGATAATTGAATACATTTATCCTATCATCTAACTACTATAAATTGCCCAAACAATGGCTACAACAAAAATTAAAATCATACAAAAATAAGCCGAAACAATTGCAAAACCCAAAACTAAAATTAAATGCAATATCAAGCGAAACAAGTCACAAGTGGTCATGGTTTTCATCGACTTTGCATGCACAACATAATAATACCATAATATCATGTATTAACAAGGTGTTGGATAAGTCCATGGCTAAACATGCATGTATTTGCCATGGAAACATAATGATTAACAAGAAATAAATTGTTTAGCCAACGAATCAAGGAAATAAATTAACTAGAATTAAAACCCCGATTGGTACGTGTAACCAATAGCTCAAGGATCATTTAGTACTGTATTAAAGACCTTATAACAACCATATTAATTCAGAAATTAATGCCCAAGGGGCTGAATTAAAACCGATTCAAGAATCGTTCCAAAACGCGCGGTTTAGGCCCTTTTACACGTACCCAATAACAAAACCAATTAAAGTATGCATAACAAATGGCTATGGGATCAAAAATACCAGATCATAAGACCCTATATGGGTCAAATTAATTTCAAAAAATAGGCCTTAGAGGCTGTTTTAAAATTATCCATTTGATTCCATTAAAAACACGCGTTTTTAGCTATTTTTACGCATACAAGATGATCATATGACATCATATGATGGCTCGAGATACAACTATAGGCGCTGAATTAAATGAATAACATATAAACAAACATTAAACGCAGCGGAACAAGCACCTATCAACGGATCCATAGAGTCATATGATCAATTAAATAAATATAAGAAAAGTAATACCTTTTTAGCGTGATCGGTAGAATCAACCGGTGACCTTCACCCTAGCACGAAACACCAAGTGAAACCAAGTGATCAATGGAGATCACCTCTATGATGTATCCACACTACACTTCTTTGTATACCAATTGACGCTAGTCTAAACCCCGTAACTTTGGATTTCACTTTAAATAATCAAGATACAAAGTGATTGGAAAATAAGAACACAAAAACCCTATATAAATAGTGTGTGTTCCGTATGTATATATAGGGAGAGGAGGGGAGAAATATTAGGTAAGTTATTAATCAAATTAATTAGAAGATCAATTAGGAGATAATAATATTAATGTTGATTGGTCAAACAAACTTATCCCTTCCCATACATGCATGAATGGCCGGCCCCTATAGGGCTTGTATGGGCCTCCTCTTTTGTTTTCCAAGTCCAATTAACTAAGTACAATACTTAGTTATTAGAAGCCCGATAGTTATCCCGTGTTACGTAGATTATTTATATACCGTAAATACAATAAACACGATATATAAATGGTACCTCAGTGTATATGTGTGTGACCCCATAGGCTCACATGTGTCTATCCATATAATTATTTATTATGACACGAGCATACTCCAACAGATTGGGACGCGTCTTAGGTTCGGCTAGGTTTTTTTGTAAACATTAGAGGCATGTCTCATTTGTTAGATAATGGGAGTTCAAGCTTGGCTTGAGGTTAATGTGGTACTACAATCACATTTCATTGTACTTAACTTTTCTGTGATTAATACACTTTACCGGGGTAACCCTTTACAAAAAAAGAGGTGTTTCTAAAAAAACAAACACCACCTAACTTAACACACATGTAAGCTTTTGTAACCTTCAACAACTTCAAACACTAATAACAACTCCATTGAGTTGGATTACCCGTGACTCAATTTCTAACATCCACCTATGGCCAGTGGCGGAACCAGAAAAATAGGTTGTGGGGGCAAAATTTTTTTTTACAATAGCAACAAAATGTAAATAAAAAACGAGTATTGAAATGATAAATCGAGTATTTTTACCTAGACATAAAGGATTTATATGGTTTTAAAGCGTTGAATGTTGGGTTTAAGTATGTGGGTGAGGGGCAATTTGAGTTTTCGATTAGAGGGCACTTTCGAAAAAAAGCTCAAAATCGAAGAAAAAAAAAAAAGCTCAAAATCGAAGAAAATTACTAATAAATATTCCTCAATATTGTCGGGATAATAATCATGGGGGCGCTCCTCTCCCCATTAATTATAAATAGGCTTACGCCCCTGCCTATGGCCAAACCAAAATTCCACAAACTGTAACATTGCCCCAAGGCTTAGTCTATTTAACAACAATGTATCTTTTCAAATGTATCAAATCTCGAAATAAACTACAACTATGCACTTTCAAATATCGTCTCGATATATTAGTTTTCTAATGCATTGTAACCTTGTATATCTTGAAAGTTGAAACGTTAGCAAAAAATACAGTTCATTGGTCGCAAATCTGAGTTCTATTTTTTCACTTCAGTTTGTATCAAGATAAGTTTTCACTTTCATATTTTGACCAATCAAAATGCTTTTTAAAATTTGAAAATCATAATCTATTTGTGCGCAGATTAATGTAAAGGATTTTTCTAATATATGCCATGGGGGAACATGATAAAGAGGGTCCTACAGCTTATGTGTCACAATTTGAATGACCAGTTAGTAATTGTGAGGTCAGATGCTGATGATTAATAATGATTGCTGACCATCCAGATTGTGACACATAAGCTTTATACCCTTCTTATCATGTGCCCTTAGGGCACATGTTAGAAAAACCCTAACGTAAAACTATGTCTCTTTGGGTTTAATTCTCAAGCAAAGCCGCACCATTTCACATTTTTTTTATTTTTAGAACATTATCAATAACTTGAAAAGTTAAGAACCTACTAATAATCAATTACAAACAAGCCTTTGTAAGTTTTCAACGACAATATTATCATATATGATGATAAGTTACACCGTTAAAAATTACAACTTATAAATATGACATTAAACAAGTTTCTATAATCACTATTTTACAATCTTACAAAGATAAAAAAAATTAACAATATTAGAAAAAAAAAAATTTATTACGTAAATACTAACAAGATAGTATATAAGTATAGATATATTTGTATACCCCCTCCTTTACCTTAAACCGTATGTAAAATCCCGCTTAGCTCTAAACCACGCCCAATAAACCCCAAAATAACCCGATATAAGATTAAGAATTACCCTGCGAGTGGCGGAACCAGACAAATAGGTTGTGGGGGGCAATTTTTTTTTACAATAGACAACAATTATCCGACACAAAAACGAGCTATAGTATCGTAATGATAAATCGGGGGGGGGGAAGTTTTATTGTTTTCTTTTACCTTAGAGAAGAAGGATTTATTAGGTTTTAAAGCGTTTTGTTTTGAATGTTTGGGTTTAGTATCTGGGTGGGGGCCAATTTGGATGGTTTTCGGTGGAGGGGCACTTACAAAAATGCTCTAAAATCGAAGCAAAATTACACTAATAACTAACTCTTATCGGGCTATAGCAATGTGGGGGCGCACGACACCCCGTTACTCAATACATGCATCCGCCCCTGATGCCCCACCCCGCTTAGTTCGGATTTAGAGTTTTCCTATCAAATTCAGTTTTTTTGCCATCCCTATCTATCAAAGTAAACATTAAACATGAGACTAAAAATTTTATATTCAAGTCGAAATATAAAGTGTATATCGTAACCTAAGAAATGCACTAAACGAGGGGGTTTGCCCGCGCTTCGCTGCGGGGTGTTTGTAACCCCCTCTTCGCTGTGGCTCATATTTTCGTTTGACTGCTATTTATGCAGGACATTTGGCTAAGAAAAAATGTTATTCGCATAAGTGACGTTACATTTCAGACACCATGTATACATCATTTATTAAAGGAGTACAAATGTATGAGTTCTTACTGAATACAAAATAAGTACATATGTATGAACCAACAAATTAACCTGATGTGTAGACCCTAAACCTGCTATTCTTTTTGTTAAGCCTTCTCCATTCTGTTTCGATTTTTGTTATAAACAGCCTGCAAGAATGCATCAGTTGTATACTTGCTTCATCAATATATAAACATGAAGACTAAGATAAGAAAGTAAGGTGATAAAGTGCTTATATGCTATTACGGCACAGGACGGCGCATCAACCGTGTCGTGCTTCTTAACAAAACGCTCTCACCAGATAGGATGCTGACTGCGGGTAAGCCTATGATACATTTACAGGTGACCAAAGCGGTATACAATAATTACTTATTGTTAACGCCAATAATTCTAAGAAAAATCAAACCTACAAATGCGCCCATGTGTGCCCCCATTTCAGCCCCCAATCTCACACCCACATGATGCTTCACCCGCCGTAACTAAACCACGACTTGTTTTACGCGTGTTCCAATAGCGAGTGATTTACTTTCTGATCCAGAGTCAAAAATATGGTCATCCATCTTCCTTAAGTCAGAGTATATTAACAATGATGGTTTGTGCGAACCTGCTATTGAGAAAGCTAAAATGGGTTATAAAGTAAATGAAACAAAAATAGTTATATTGATAGAGTGTGTTTATTATGCACCAATAAATGAAAAAGAATATAGACACTACAAATAATAATGCAAATGGTGTACATGAGCAAATGATAGTTCACTAATAGTTTAAAACAACATTGCTATCAATCAAGACATTAGTAACTCTATCAATGTCGGTATACCATTTATCCTAATTCGAATAAGAGTTTATACAATTCCAAATTTAGTACAGGTAATTATTACATCGCAATTCCACTGACATTTGTTGCCTTATAAAAAACAACATACAAAGGTGTTAAAGACAACATAAAAAGCTGTTAAAAAGTTATATTACCAGAAAAGAAACAATATACGAAAAGCTAAGTGAACAAATGAAAGCCTCATTTTCTTGTTTTGATCGCAAGAAAGTTTGACATAATGATTGGGCTGCTTAGTTTCCTTATTCCAAATAAAGATTGCACCTTGAACAATAATGATTGATATATAACAACTTTACAAATGAAACTTCTTTTCATGAATATTGTAACTAACTTTTGGTTTCACTTAATAAAACGCTAGTATCCAAGGCCTATTAGTCAACCTATTGATACCAATCTATATAGCAGTAAAAAATAGTACTTAATAGTATCAATGTCGGCAATTAGGCAGATAATAACTTTAAAGACTTCATTGACTAATACATACCTTGAACTTGCTCTTTTCCTGTTAGCGACATCCGTTAAGAGGAGGAATTGCTGGAACTTAAAGTGTAGCTCATGGTATTGAGGAACTTCGCCCAGTCATACGCCATCGACGCTACAAAACAGAAGTTTGTAGAATGGTGCTTGCTGATGACCTTTACCCATACGGCCACCACTGTGATTTTTGACATGCCCTTACTAAAGAGGAGAAACTCATGTTCTGTGGCATGAACAATTAAATATCGCTTCATCTCTTGCTGGATACATATGCGCTCAAGTCAACTTTCCTTAGATACGTTGCACCATCGAAACTCACTTTCATAAAAAGGGCACGGGCCGGGGCCAGCCCAGAACCAACTGCGTTCTTCCTAAACATTCACTTTATAGGGAGCCAACCCACAACCTGTTCCTGCCATATGCGAAAAAGGTTAATCCTTCACTGTAATTTGCTGCATTTTAGTGGCAACTTTCATTTTAAATCCACCAAGTCAAATTAGGATTGTTTATATTTCTTAATGAATAATTTTTCTAGTAACAAATATAACGACAGGAAAAGAAGAGTAAGAAAGACCATTGTAAGAAAGTAAATAGAAAGCTGAGATGTGTCTACTATCATGATCACTTCATATATGTTCATTATACTGAATCTGGATTAAACAAAATTCTTATAGTATTGAAGCAAGTTTTGTATTGTAATATCGAAAGAGGTAAGTTGTTAGGGGTACATGATGGATACTTGTTGTGTGAATCTGTTTGGATACTCGAATCAATCATGAGTTTGTATTAATACCCATAATCTTGCATGATTAACATTACTTTCTGTTAATTTCTTTCTGAGAAACATAGCTATAATGTGCAAAACTTCTTGCATAAACTTGCACTAAAGAAAGAAATAAAAACACAAACTGAAAGTGTTAACAATTTATAATTTGGGTGTAGAAAATTCAGCAATAAAAATGTGCAGAAAGTTAGTTTAAGGGATGTTTGTACACGATGTGAAAAAAGTGGTTGTTTGAAATAAACTTTTTGAGGGGCTGTTTGTACAAAAATTTAATGTAGCATAAGCAGAATTGACGGCCTCAGATCAACAGAAAGCGAAGACCGATGAGACAGCAGACGTATACAAAGAAGGACATGAAATGGAAGAGGACATTGCGGAAACCAAGCTGCACCAAATTGGATTCCACGACGTTCTCTTCAATTTCACATCGTGCTTTGATATGGTGCACCGTATCAGTGGTATCTGTTTTTTGTTGATCTAAACCCGACACCTTAACAAAAATAAAAAATTTCAAAACCTTCTAAAAATCAACCTTAACAAATCACAATCTTAATTTTTATATCATCTGACAGTTACTTTTATTCGATCTTTAGGGCCGTTTTGACTGATAAAATAAATTGATTAATACTAAAAGCAGTATGCAAATGGAAAAAGAATACCTGTAACCATAAACTGAGAGACCATATCCATAGTCCTTCGTTGATTCCATTGACGTCTAAAAAAACTATTGGCTGACCAAAATGTGACCATTTAAAAGAAATAAAATCAGAATGCGTTATTTTTTTTGTTAGATATAAGTATGAGGCTCAGATAGGGGAACAAATCGAGAAAAAGAGTATACACCTGCTATGGCTGCAACCCTAATAGGTTGCCGAGCCAATATACAGGTTGTCTCAGCTTTAACCTATAGGTGTTGAATTAAAAGATTATCATATAAACAGATATTAAACGCAGCGGAACAAGCACCCATCAACGGATCCATAGAGTCATATGATCAATCAAAGTTAAAACAAGAAAAGTAGTACCTTTGTAGCGTGATCGGTATAATAAAATGGTGACCTTCACCTTAACACAACACTTCCTTGTATACCAAATAGATGCTAGTCTTAACCCCGTACCCTTGTAAAACACCTTTGAATGAACAAGATACAAAAGTTGGATCAAGAAAACAAAAACACATGTCTTGTATGTGTTTGTGTGCCGTATTATATAGAGAGAAAAGAGGAGAGAATATCTCTAATTTTGTCAATAAAAATCAATCAAAATAAATGAGATGTTATCACTAATTCATTTACCATAAATAGCTTGATCTCATCCCCTTTTCCTTCTCTATAGGTCGGCCAACCATATGGGTGTTTGTGGGCTTTCTTAAACTTTTCAAGTCCAATAAATATAGTACACTACTTATTTATTAGAAGCCCAATATTGATCCCGAGTTACGTAGGTTATTTATATACCGTAAATACAATAAACACGATATATAAAATGGTACCTCAGTGTATATGTGTGTGACCCCATAGGCTCACATGTGTCTAGCCATATAATTATTTATTATGACACGAGCATACTCCAACAGCTCCCACTTGCGCACGTCATAATAATCAAGTAATTATACAAGCAAAGGTTAGCGTCTAGCAACACGCCAATGCCCCCAGAAACATATGAGGATAGTTTCTTAAACATCTCATTTTAAATGGTTTAGATATCAATCATCCTTTTGTTGCAGACATTATGTTAAACATTTGACATGGATCATAAGTCATTCTTGTGTTTAACAATTCTGTTTCTCGATATAGACATTGAACTAGATTACCAAATTTATTAAGTATCATCTTAATTACATTTGGGTGCGGCCACACATACATCTGTTCAAATTATCGAGGGGCCTAGTAGTATCTTACTCTATAACATGTGGAGGAACAAATCATATTTTGACTGCACGTGTCCGTTATGTGTTTCATATCCCTCTTGAAAATGGCCTTTATAACAGCCTTCAATAGGCCAGCATTGAACCATATCAAAGATTGACATTCCACACATACAAAACCTACTTACATCTTAAGTCTGAAGATGAGAGACATAACCACTTACGAGATTCACTATTGACACCGATCCATGTAGTGAATGCTCATAGGCTGGGTCAGTCTAATGTTCATCCAATAAACAACATATGAGTTTGGCGGTATCATCCTTTAATATTCATACTATATGAATATGACCAAAACACTCACATTTGCCTTATTTCACTGATACTCCTGTATCATTAACTGACAATGGATGATTTAGAACAAACAAATTATTCATGGATTTAAAATGCTAATATAGGACACGGTTTTTATAGAATGAAGACGATCACACCAAGGATATCAATTCATAATGAATAAAAATGTTTTTAATCTAAATTATTCAAATATAAATAATAAGCAGATCTACATGAAACTAATAGCTGGTCTAAGTCTAATGCTCCTAGCATGCTCAACATGTTTGGTACAAGGCATTGGTTTTGTAAATGGATCAGCTAAGTTGTCATCCGTATGAACTTTGAGAATACGCACATCACCTTCTTGAATAGCTTCTCAAATAAAGTGATATTTTCGTCGAAAATGTTTGGCACCCCTTTGAACACCAAGGTTCGTGGCTCTATGGTAAATGGCACATGGTGTTGTCACAGTATCATATCCATTGGTACTTTTCAATGATGGGACATGCCAAGGTCCAGAGATGAAATTAACGTATCGAAATAGCTTTTCCATTGTAGTTTCGCTGCAAGCTATGTATTCAAGCTTTCCTTAGAAGACAATTGTTGTGGTGTGCTTTTCTCTTAGAAACTTTTCCAATCAACAGCGCCTCCGTTCATCACGAAGACAAACCCTATTTGGGATCGAAGGTCATCCCGATCAGTCTCCCAACTAGCATCGGTGTAGCAAATGACACCAAGCTCAGTTGTGGAATCACCACCATAAAGAAGAAACATATCTTTAGTATTTCTGAGATACTTCAGTATGTTCTTAACAGCAAGTTCCTAGTATCATTTGTGCCCTGGTTCTGTTTGGTTATATACGCGTGTTAGGTTTTGAGAGAACGCTACATCAGGTCTAGTGCACCTCACAGCGTACATGATGGAACCTAACCGAAGCATAAGGTATTCCTTTCATCCGCTTCACCTTAGCCGGTGTGGAGGGACCTTGAGTGTTACTCAAGTCTACATTGGGATAGTTCCACGTTTGGAAGTATCCATCCTATACCTTTTCAAAGTTTTGTCAATGTATGCACTTTGGTTTAAAGCAATCAATCGCCTTGATCTATCTCTATAGATTTTGATTCCTAGAATGTATGCCGCCTCACCTAAGTCTTTCATGGCAAAACATTTCCATATGCAGATTATTTATCATCTTCGTAGCATTGGAATGTTGTTTCCCATGAGTAATATGTCATCGACATATAAGATAGGAAGACGATGATACTTCCTCTAGCCTTTTTTATATACACATGGCTCATCAGGATTTCTGTGTTGAAACCTACCCTTTTGATCTCTCCTAATCAAAAATCTCATTTTGTTCCAACTCCTAATATGCTTGCTTAAGTCCTTAAATGGATTATTTAAAGCTTGTATTACTCGGTCCAGGGATGATTAGGTTCACTTAACCCTCAGGTTGCAACCATATAAACATATTCGTTCGGCGGCCATTTAAGAAGGGCAGTTTTAACATCTAGATTTGCCATATCTCATATGTCATTTTCGGTGCTATGGCTAGGTGAATCCTATTAGCTTTTATTGTGTGCAACAGGTGTGAAGGTTTTCTTCATAGTCAAACTCGTAGGTTTGGAGTGAATACCTTTTGCTACAAGACTAGCTCATAGGTTATGTATATTGCAATTCTATTTTCGGTCTTCTTCACTTGAAGAGCACCATTTACTCCCAACATCATATATTTAGGTGGAAGATCAATAAAGTTCAAACTATGGTTGTCTTTTCATGGATTGCATTTTCAGTGTTCATAGCCTTCAAGGAACTCTTTTGGAAATTCAGGATCCGATAATGCAGCTCGATAGTTAGGGGTTCACCATGATCTCCTAACTCATGTTCCTCAGCATCGATATAGAAACCATATCGTTCAGGTGCTTGAGATATCCTTGCGGATCTACGAACGGGAATTACATCAGTTTGAGGTTCTACAGTGTCGGGTTTGACCTCATGTTGATGAAGACTAGTGTTCTCAGAAGGTTGTGCATCTTCACTTTGAATTTCATCAAAGTCTATGGTGCTCCCACTTGCTTCTCGTTTTATGAGATTGGTCTCAAAAAACTCAGCATAGCGAGCAACAAAAATTTTGTTCTCAAGTGGGTAGTAGAAGTAGTAACCCATTGTTTCCTTTGGGTATCCTACGAAGATGCACTTGATAGATCAGACTTATGTTTGTTTGGCGTGTCACGTTTAACAAGCACCTCACAATCCCAGACTTTCAAGTAAGACAGATTTGGGACTTTCTTGTGCCCATAATCTTGTTATGGTGTCTTATTAACCTTCTTTGTTTGAACCATATTGAGTATGGTGCAGCAGATCTAGAGCATGCACTAAAAAGGGACATTGGTAAAGTACTTGACTTGTCATCGGTTCAAACCATATCAAGTAAAGTATCGATTTCTTCTTTCTGAACACCATTATGTTGTGGCTTATAGGAGGGTAAGTTGTGAGATGGATCTCACGACTCCTTAGATGTATCTAAAAAACTTTGTAAACTTAAATACTGCTCCTCGATCGATCGAAGTGTTTTATAGTCTTTTCTGAGTTGATTTTTACTTTTCGTTTTGGAAATTCTTAAACATTTCTATAAAATTCATGTGTATGTTAATCAAAGTAAACATAACCATATCTACTGTAGGCTCAGTAAAAGTAACGTTAGTTATTAGCACCCTTCTCTAGGACGTGGTTTTAATGGTACTACATACTTCACTATGTAGATCTCAATGTAGGAACACTAGCTATTTCACTTGCATGAGTGAAAGGCTTTCTTGCCATTTTGCCAGATATACAAGATACACATACGTTAAAAGACTCATCATCAATTGATTCAAGAAGCCATGTGTTGTAGCTTCTCAATGCATTTTTTGTTTATATGGCCAAGATGACAATGCTATAGAAAATGTAGAGTCCAAGTTGTGCTTGGTATTTCTTGTTGCTAATGTGGTATTTAGAACGTTCATTGGATATATGATTATGCTATCATTCTTAAAAATGCCATCTCGTGGTAAAAGCTTAAAATAACAGATATTATCAGTAGAGAAACTGAAATAGCACAATTATCCATCAATTTCATGACGAAAACTTAGAGTGTCCCCATAACGTGAAAGTAAAATAATCCCTCCTAGTAATCGAAGAGGGGAAAAGGAAATTGTCTAAATACATAAAACTCCATACCACTAGGGCAAGGATAAGTTCAAAGATCCTTGACGTCGACAGATGCACTATGGCCGATTGCCAATCATACAGATCCAAAGCTCTTTATTCAACTTTCGATATCCTCTAAACCTCTGGATTGTATTACAAATGTGAGTTCCACAACCAGTGTCATAAATCTCGGTATTACTTTTAGGAAATGAGAACAGTTCTATAGTGAAGTTACCTGATGTGCCAGATACACTGGCTTTGTTCTTCTTCAACTCTGCCAAATATAGAGGACAATTCCTCTTTTTGTGTCCAGTCTTGTGACAGTGGTGACACTCAGTATCCTTAGCAAGATGCTCCTTTTTTAGCAAGTGAGGGGATCATGTGCTTGGGATCATAAGCCAACTTGCTTTTTCCCTTGCCTCTTTCTTGCGATTTAGGTTTTTGGATTTAACCTTGCCTTATAGCTAGGACAGCAAGAGTTTTCTTGGGTATACCCTTTTCTACAAGTTTTAGCATGGCATGCAGTTCAGGTATAGTCTACCCCATGACGTGTTGTTTGAATTTATGCGATGACACTAGTCATAATACTTTGAGAGTGAAGGTAAGAAATCATGTTCACTCCATAGGACCTAAAGGCCTGGGATAGCCAAGACAACTCCATCTGATCCAACGTAGGCTTTCATCTTTAGCTGATAGGTAGGACTAACAGATATGCCCCTCCTCCTGCTTTCAAGCTTGACATATGCTTGACAATTTCAACAGTATTCTGCTCTGCCTGCTGCTGGAACAAAGTTTTTAGTTCTTGTAGGATCTCAAATGTTGGTCGGTCCTCTAAGTTCTTTTGGATCTCGAAGGTCATGCTAACCAGCATAAGACAAGCTACTTCTTGTTGTTCAGCGACCCTACAGGTGTAAGCGTTGCGAACAAATCAGTTGCGTTAAGGTGGCAGGAGGGCATTTAGTAAGGCCTCTGCCGGTGGTGCTAACTTCTGTTCATTTCATAAGGGGACAACCTCAGGTTACGATACAAAGTCCAAAAAAGTTGCTACCATTCAACTTCTCTTTTTTGAAGAATTGACCTGATTGTGGTGTTGTTTGTGGTTGATTTGTAGTCATCTACAAAATTATAAGTTTAAGATTTTAGTATTTTCAATATTAATCCTTTTAAAATTACTACCCAAAGTTTATATTAAAAACAATTAATTTTTATGATAAGGGCCTAGATCCCATGAGGTTCGACACCATACATCAGTTGATACTGCTAGAATGGTAGATGCAAATATGGTAGGTAACGATATTACCAAGGTGCTATCAAACCTATGCAAATTATTAGTACCATATGGATCATGACATTTGTAACGAAGAAACAATGGTTAAGTGCATGTTGGTCCCATCTTGCCTCGATACAAGGTCTTACTGCTATTATACGCGATTAAGTCATCCAATGCGAGAACATATGAGAATATATCTAGGTCTCATTCATAAAGAGTAATCACCTTGGGTTACACTTCACCTACGTCTCACGCAGAGTGAAGAGCAAATGCAAGTGTTCTCAACCAATTGGACGGCTATGATTAAAGTTGATGGGTATTAATTTTTGATAGATGATTCAAAAAAAGTGAGTACGAAAAAGCATGATACATCTTCGTAGACAAGTTAAGAAAAATATTTTTAACTTAGGTCTAATACTTGTTTTATATCATTTATGTGTGACAAGTTGTTCATTTTCATGACTAATATATACCTAAGTGAATAAATTTGTTTTGAATAATACATAAATTAAATGTGCCTGTCAGAATCTGATCGTCCAAGAGAGAGAATTGATCGCCTGTTATAGTTGCTGCTAGCAGTAGTTTGTGATAATGTTAATATCCTCCGAAGTCAGAAGATAGCACCGGTGTGTATCTAGTAAGTCTTTCTACTCACTGTATTAGAGAGTCTCTATCTCTACTCAGTTCAGCGATACCTTGCCTCTGATATAATATTAAAGATCACGATGATTCCGTGTGCTAAATCTCTGGGGTCTTGTTGCTTGTTCGTTCTCGCTGTCGCCGATGCTACTACTGCACATGTTTGCAAGCTCTTGTATCTCGACACTCGCACACAAACATATACTAAAAGCACACCATAAATACATATCTCAAAACACATAACATTATATTTTGGTATTTTTACCAATTTGTGAATTTTATTTATAATTAAAGACAATGTTTTTATCTTTTTGGTTTTTTTTAGATGATAATTATACTAAAAAGAAAATGAAAATATTTTTGTACTTTTGGTTTTTTTTTATATAATAATATTCACAGATTCAAACACAAATGGCCAAACGTAACGATAATCGGTTTCACAGCCTCCCCGGCAACGGCGCCAAAATTTGATTGAAGCTTAAACCAAAACCTTTTATATATATAATATATAATAAAATATATATAGTAAGTATAATCTAAAAACAATCAATGAAACCGAGAAGTAGTATAGAATGTTCCCGGGTCGTTTATCCCCAGCGAGGCTGTGCTTGAGAATCGATACAGTCGGAAAATTGGAGTTTGAATGAGATTAATGATTTAGGAGAGTAGAAAGCTAAATTAATCAATAACAAGCAAAAACGATTGAGAAAAACCTAAAAATGAAAGCTAAATAACTTAAATCCTAAAACGGGCACGAAAAACGAGGGTCAAAACCTAAATTTTTGCAAATTAAACCCTAAAACAAATTTAAAAGCTAAAATAGATTCTAAATGACAAATAACGAAGTTTAAAAAACTAGACTGAAAACGGAGGTCGTTTGACCCAAAAACGAGTCAAAAGAAAAACGGGGTCAAAACCCGTTCTTTAAAAATAAAATTTTTGAAAAATTAACCCTACAGAAACTTTAATATTTTTCCTACAAAATATATGAAAAAAGAAATTTTTTTAAAAAAAGTTTATATTTTTCTGATTTTTCTTTTATTTTTTATGAATTTTTAAAGTTTTAAAAGAAAATAAATTATAAAAAAAAATACTAAACGGTTTTATAAAAATTTGAAAAAATTACATAAAATACTTTAAGCTATGCTGAATCTATAAAAATTTCTAACTGGTCACCAACTTATTTAGATAAGCTGGGAAAAAGCCCAAAAGGGCTGAAAGGGTTAAAAGCTAAAACAAGGTTAAGTATTAATTTGTGCAAGTATTGACAGGTGAAAAGTCCCAAGGGCAGTGGTAAGTGTGTGTGCTTGTGAGTGTGAGGGGAGGGGTTCGAGTCCCACTCTTACGTTTTTTTTATGCTACAGTAACTTTTTTTTTAAATTTTATTTTACAAACTTATAAAAGACACATAAATAAGCAATTTTCTCAACTACAACTTTTTATGAAACATTGTAATCAGCTGGGAAAAAG
>BQNB010109074.1:0-18195 GCA_026074375.1 Tanacetum coccineum | reverse complement strand
GAGTCTTATCAACCTTCTTGGTTGGAACCATATTGAGAATGTGTGTAGCAGACTCTAGAGCATAATCCCAAAAGGATAACGACTGAGTTGTAAGATTCATCATTGATCGAACCATGTCTAACAAAGTACGTTTCCTTCTTTCAGACACCCCATTATTTTGTGGTGTGTAAGAAGGAGTAAGCTGTTGGACAATTCCATAAGCTTTAAGATAATCTTTAAACTCTTGGCTTATGTATTCGCCACCTCGATCTGATCGAAGAGCCTTGATTGTCTTCTCGAGTTGATTTTCTACTTCATTTTTAGACACTTTGAACGTTTCAAAGACCTCATGTTTATGTTTAAGAAGATAAACATAACCATAATGACCATAATCATCTGTGAATGTAATAAAGTAGCTAGCACCTTGTCTTGACACATGTCTAAGTGGACCACACACATCAATATGTATAATTCCAAGAAGATCAGTCGCCCTTTCAGGACGATATGGAAACGATTTCCTTGTCATCTTGCCCGATAAACAAGATACGCATTGATCAAATGACTCATCATCTGTTGATTTTAAAAGCCCTTCCTGTTGCAGCTTTTCAATACGTTTCTTACTTATATGAGCAAGACGACAGTGCCATAAATAAGTAGAGTCCAAATTGTGTTTGGCTCTTTTAGTGCTAACATTATAAATAGAATTAACATTTGGTACAAGATCATGCATATCAATTTCATAAATACCATTACTGGGAATAACATTAAAATAAAACACATTGTTCTTAGAAACTGAAATTCCAAAATCCGTAAAACACTGGACAAATCCATTTTCTACCAAACGGTGAACTGAAACAACACCTCTAGTTATAGAAGGTGCATAATGACAATTGTCTAAACAAATCACAAGGCCATTAGGTAAAACCAAGTCAAAACTTCAACTTGTTTCAGCTTTTCTTACTCCTCCAAGACCATGTTTTGTGTTACAAATATGAGTACCACAACTAGTGTCATACACCCAGGATTTAGTAGGAAAAGAAAATAATTCTATTATGAAGACATCTGAAGAACTGGCAGTGCCAACTTGCTTCTTCTTCTTAATCAACTCAGCAAGGTAAGCAGGACAATTCCTCTTACAATGACCCACCTCCTTGCAGTGGTGGCAGGTGTCATCCTTAGCTGGGTGCTCTTTAGCAGAAGGCTTAGGGTTTTTAGGCTTAGGGATATAAACTTGTTTATCCTTTCCCTTGCCATTAGCTTTACCCTTACCTTTAGCTTTAAGCGATTTCTTATTGGATTTCTGGATTTTACCACCTTTAATCATCATTACTTGTGGTGTTTTAGCCTTTTTAGGTAAACCTACTTGTGGTGTCGTAGCCTTTTTAGGTAAACCTTTCTCATCCTCAATAAGCAGAGCATGTAGTTCACCAATCGTCTTTCCCATGTTATGCATATTGTAGTTCTTTATAAAACCGGCAAAGTCACTAGTGAGGCCATTCAAGATTAAACCAACATTAAGATCTCGCGGGAGCACATAACTAAGACGTTCCAGTTGCTCAACATATCCCTTCATCATAAGTACATAAGAGCAAACCGGTTTTCCCTCTTCTTGTTTGCAAGCATAGAAAGTTTGAATTAGGTCAAGCCTCTCAATTCCATCTTGTTTCTCAAACATGAATTTAAGCTCCTGAAGCATCTCATAAGGTGAGTAGTTCTCAAATTGTCTATGAAGTTCGGGAGTCATACTTCTGAGCATATGACAAGCAACCTTATTATGAACATCATATCTGCATTCCAGTCCGCAAGAACTTGAGCGGTGGAATCAGCAGTAGGGGGAATAGGCTGTTCAATGACAAACATTTTCTTTTTGATAAACGCCAAAAGCGTGTCGAAGTAATATATATAGTATTTCCCGTTGGATAAAATAATCTCTTGAAGACAAGTGATAATTAAATCTTCCGGAGTCGTATCTACGGCGAGAATTGAATTTGAAATTTACGTCGATGTTTTTCGTTTAATGCTTGATTATCATTTGTTTGGTTTTGGTTTTTATACTAATATGATAATAAGCTAAAATAATACTAAAATATAACTAAAACGAATATGCTCGCCAAGTGAGGTATTTAGATCCTCAAGTGAGAACTAAGAACTAATCAATAAACCAATACCCGTCTAACAAATCATTTCCTCACAACGTTGGTTTATTTTGAATACGATTTTTTATCAAGATATTAATTACTAAATTTATGCCTAATTATTCTTACGGCTTTTGCCCGTTCGAACAACCAAAACACAAATCTAAATAATCCGAAAATTATTAATCGATAATCACTTTTATGTCCACACTTGATTCACCAAATACTACTCACTTAACAAGCATAAATATAACTACTCGCTAAACATGGAAACTAAACTAATACAAACCCAAACATAAAAATTAAAGGGGACATATTAAGCAAATCTAAACTATAACTAATTAATATGGAAAAGAGAAAGAAGTAGAACCCGAATGACGAAACCGATAAGAACGAAACCACCCAATTATATAAACTAGACATAATGCTAAGTGTATTTCTTATTTAAACTTTATTTACTTTATAGATAATAAAGTATTTAAACTTTATTCTCGAATAAGCTAGTAAAATCTAACTAAGCTTTAAACTTAGACAATAAGCTAGCTTATACAACCCGTAAGCTCCTCGCCTCGTGAGTAACCGTTTTCATCAAAACAAAACAAGCAAAGTAAAAAACAAAACAATAAGCCACTCTTAATACTCTTTTGAAATCCTTTTAAGCTAGATAAAATAAGTTAACTGATGACATCAAATAACTTCTATTTTATAGCATCATGTATCCCATGTAATTAACCCATTTTGTATAATTATTACAAAGAATTGCAATAATTACGGAGTACTTGTGAATTATAGACAAAAGGCGCGTACATTCTGGACTTACACGAAGATATTTTGGAAGATTGAAAAAATGATTCTGACAACCATACTCCGGTATCCCATCAAGAAGATACGAGGTATCCGTGCTCCACTCACCAAAAGACCACAAAGGAAAGAAGCTCAATACGCCGTATCCAGAAGACCAATACCCCATATTAAAGATATAGTATGTGAACATTCTGGAAGATATCAAATGTGCTCCCTACTCCAAGAAACTCCAAACGCCCGTATCCAATCCCTTTGGATACGCCGTACTGAACCGGACTTCCAGTGCAATATAATAGAAAAACCCTCAAAACTAGTTTTAAGTGTGCTAAATCATATCTCAATAACTAAACCACAAATCGATTTCAGAGAGAAAAAGAGCAGAAGAGTCTTGCCAACGCATTCTACAATCCATAGAAGACAACGTGAAATTTCTATACTTTTACATCATTCAGTTTTGGTATCATTCGTTAACTCGGTTAGTTTACCTTGGCTAAAACAATTACTCTTGTATAAATTATGATGTTTGAAGGCTAATACCTCGGGTAAAAGCCGTTATTATAAGATCTTGAATGTAGGTTTTTGTTTATATCTCGATTGCTTAATTTATTGTTGTATGCTTGTTTATGTTTATCAATTCATACTTGTTTACGTGCTTTTGTATGCGACCTATCATTCAACTGGATCTAGTGATACGGACCAAGTAATCAAGATGTCGGGATAGCTTTCCATATAGTGATTTATACATCTAGAATCATAGGATCACAAATATTGTCCTTTTAAAATCGTGCTAAGGATACACTTCTGGCTTAACTAGTTAAAGGAATCTGCCTTTAGTTTATTGAACATGTTGACTAGTAGGTGAATCCAGATAATTCAACAAATAATGTTCTGATTTCATTGGATAGTTGGACAAGTGGACTACTAGAGTATAAATTGCCATTAAGTAGTAAGTGGGTAAATTCTCTATGACCTAGGGTTTAACAAGATCACCATTGCTTTAATCCCTAAGATAAATTATAATCAGGTACTAAGGATGCTTTAACTGTGACAGAATTAATGTGTCTAGGTCTTAGGATGAAGTCCCGCCCAAGTCTAAGAATGATATGCCTCTTCGAGATAAGTAATCATTGCACTAAATAAATAAACCAACTTCTAATCGGATTAATGATGGCTAATACAGTTTTCTATCATAAGGCTCGACTGATCTTTTATCTTCTGTTAATTTGCTTGCGTGGGTTAAAGTGTCTTGAATTGATTGTAGTCACCAAACAAACCCGTTCCAGTCTCTTAGGCTGAAACCCCCCTTTTACCTGTTAGATTTAGGATTAGAACTAACATAGGATTAGCATAGGTTTGACTTAGATTAGAATTAACATAGATTAGATAACAAAAATATAAATAAATTGAGAGATTTAACCTCGCTTCAAGTGTTCGACACCCTACTTACCACGAATCTACCACCGAATCGATACACTGCCCGTTAAAGTGTTGTTTTTGGTTAAGTCAACAAAATATAAATTTAAAACTTAAACTATCATAAATAAACACCACACAACGACACATCAAGTTTTTAGCGCCGCTGTCGGAGAGTGAAAATTAATCTTGATTTTTATTTTATATTTTGGTTTTTAACATTAGATTAGATCTAACCCTTAGGATTAGTGTAAATTAGATTAGTGTATATTCTTGTATATTCTGTATATTCTGTATATTTGTTAGTTTAATTGTTTGCTTGTATATTTGTGTGTTTAATTTAATTGTTTTCATAATACACTGTTCTGGTAGATAACTCGATACGGCATATCCACTTCTATTGGATACGGCGTATCCAACTTTCTGTCCAATACAGCGTATTCATTCAACAGATTAATACGGCGTATCCACTTCCACTGGATACGGCGTATTGATCATCTGTAATAGAAACAGAACCTAAATTTTCATATTTGAAATCCGTGCTAAAAAAAATTTCTATCCGAAAGAGCCTATCCTACTGATTGTTTATCCCTTGTTACATGTAGTGCATGACAAGGAGTTCAACAAGCAAACTATTCACACCTTACAAAGAACCTGAACGAGAAATTCGATCATCTAAGAGACACTTCAAGACACTAAGTCTTGACGAATTGAGATCGCCTGATTTCAATTTATTTTTTGACCAAGAATACTCGGAGGAAGAAGCAGAAACAATGGCGGAAACTATGGAGCAATACATAAGCAAGACCCGAGCTGACTATGGATTGGGGGTTGCTAGGCCCAAAACTGAAGACAATGATAACTTTGAGCTAAAGGGCCAATTTCTCAAGGAACTACGAACCAACACTTTTAGCGGTTCGGATCATGAAAATGCGAACGAACACATTGAAAAAGTTCTTGAGATCGTCAATCTATTCCACATCTAAATATTACTATGACCAAGTGATGCTTATAGAATTCTCTATGTCCTTAACCAGAGCCGCAAGTCGTTGGCTAAGAAACGAACCAACTGGTTCAATCACAACTTGGGATGGTCTTAAAACAAAATTTCTAAACAAATATTACCCACCTGCTCGAACTGCAAAGAAGAGGGAGGAAATCAACAACTTTCAGCAAGAACTAGATGAAAACCTCTACCAAGCATGGGAGCGATTTAAAGAACTCTTAATGAAGTGTCCTTATCACTATTTAACAAAGATGCATGAGGTAATCTTGTTCTATAATGTATTAGGAATTCCTACTCGACAAATTCTTGATTCAAGAGGTGCAATACCATCAAAGACTGCTATTGATGCAAAGGTGGCCATCCAAGAAATGGCTGAATACTCTCAAAAATAGCATAATGGAACATCTAGATCAAGAAGCACTGAAACTTCTGACGGATTGGCAGCTATACAAGCACAACTGAACAATCTTGGAAGAGAGATCAAGAAAGTGAATGAAAAAGTCTATGCTGCTCAAGTTGGATGCAAACAGTGCAAAGGACCCCATTACACCAAAATTGCCACTAAAAAAAGAGGGAAGGGAAAACCATAGAAGAATCCCCCCCCCCCCCCCTGCTTACTACATGCAATTTGGTGGACCTTTTCAAGGAGGGGGATACAGAGCAGCAGCTCTGGGATTCTATCAAAGGAACAACGCAAATCCTTCATACCAAGAACGAAGGCAATCTATGGAAGATACCCTGAGCAAATTCATGAGTGAATCAGCAAAGAGACACGAAGAAAATTCCAATTTGATTAAATAAATTTGAGCTTCGACGGATGCTGCCATTCGTAACTAGGGAGCATCTATTAAAAACTTTAGGAATCCAAATCGGGAAAATGAGCAAGGTATTACAGGAAAGAGGATTTGGAAGTCTACCTAGCTCTACTGAAGCAAACCCGAGAGATTAAGTCAAGTCGATTGCAACAACTTATTGGGAAGCTGCTCATACCGATACCTTATTGGACTTCCCCAATACGCCGTATCCACTAACATAACCGACACAGGATTACGAGATAAGACAAACAATGATTTCATTTCCAAGTCGTTTGAATGGTTACTACTATGAAAGAAGGAGAAGGGATCAATTAGACCACAATTCTTGGAACTTACTCAAACGCTTACATATCGATAATTCCAGACCCCAAAAGGAGAAAGACCCAGGGAGTTTCACTTTACATTGCTTTATTAATAATGTATGCTTTGATAATGCCCTTGTTGACTTAGGAGCAAGCGTTAGTGTTATGTCTCTCTCGATCTACCTTAACTTAGGATTAGGCAAATTAGCTCACACTAAGTTAACAGGTGAATTAGTAGATAGGAGTGTAAAATATCCAAAGGAATAGCTGAAAACATACTAGTAGGAATTGGTAAATTTACTTTCCCAGTAGAATTCTAATTATAGATATACTCGAGGAATCAAAGTGCCCCCTTGATCCCCCGGAATACCATTTTTTGTCTACTGGCGCCGTGCTAATTGATATTTACAAAAAAAGATTCCCTTACGGGTCGGGGAAGAAAGATTGTTTTCACAAGGGTTTAAACTGCTAAGTAGCTAAATTAAGAGGGTCACCATGCTAAGTCCGAGAGAAAAAATGGAACTTCTTTAGAAGCTAGCTATGGAGAGACTTCGGTGTTAAATAGGTCACTAACCCTTTCTTGAGGATTACATTAAATTAAATGATCTTAAAAGAACCATTGAGCTTAGGAGAAATCAGGTAGATGATTTAATACGCACCAATGAGGAAGGTAGGTAATTGAGAAATTTAGAAACCCAGGGATGAAGAACGTGATGTGGAATTGATGATTACCCTTTTTTATTGTGACTAGATAAGAAATCCCATTAAGATGGTGCTTAATACTTAAAGTTTTTCTTGCATGATAGGATTTGAGTTTACGCACCTAACTGTTATTCCATTATTGTTAAGTCCATGTGGATTCCACATTTCAATTCGATAAGAAAGATAAGATGGGTAACAAGGGCAAAATGCTATAGGTAGCTTAATGAATGTGCCTATTTTTGTTGGAACCTTTTTTGTTATGACGGATTTACAGTTTTAGAAAATATGGATGCTTATCGTGATGAAGGATAGCGATGTTATTTTTGGTGAAACCGTTCTTGAGAGTAAGTTGGAATTAAAACAAAATGGTCAAGGATAATTACCATTACAATGGTAATAATAAACAACTTCCCAAATGGTGCAATCCCCACCTAGTTAAACACCATACTAATGAGCAATGCAATAAAATCCCACCATTACTGAAGGTAAGTGAACATGATAAGATGAACGGGATCTCGCACTCATACCAAAAGTTAAAGAGGTTCTACAAAGGAGTTTTGAATCTAGGACCCAACTTTATCTGAGTTCTGTCAATGGAAGAACGGCTCACATGCGGGCACGTTAGCGTGCATGAGATGGCATGGCGAAAAGAAGCTGAAGACAAGTCTAACTTAAAGACTTTGTTGTAAACTAAAGTGCTTCCCGGGAGACAACCCGGATTGTTATTTAATTTTATCAAGTCTGTCTCCCCAGACATCAATACGGCGTATCCGCTCTATACCATACGGCGTATTGATTGTCTGGACGTTATGAGTCTTTATTTTTTTTATTGCACTTTAAAAACATTATTGTCAGTTCTGGAATACGGCGTATTCATTAATTTGATACGGCATATCTACCAGACTGACTCGTATTTAGTTTGTTTAGTTTAGTTTAAATTAACCGTAGATGCCAAAATAGGAATGCACGTTTTTCTTATTTTGCACAGGACCTCGTGAAAAAATATCGACGAATATTGGTGGAGAATTTACAAATCTAGAAGATCTTGAAGTGTTGGAGTCTTGAAACCTCAAGACGGCTGTTCAACACACAATCTTGCTCATAAACGCAAATTGGAGAATCTACCGAGCAAATATCAAGGGAGTTTCTCATTATAATTCTTTTTAAATCCCGTATTTTTAATGTTTTATCTATACAACGAGGACGTTGTATAATTCAAGTGGGGGGATGGAATTAGAATGTTTACTTGTCCTATTTTTCACATTAAAATGATTAAAATGCTTAAATTATGCTCAAATTTAAAAAAATTTCAAGCATACTTTTGTGAAATTACTTGATACATAACCCGCACACAATAACCCTTGTTAGATATTGTGAGAATTTAGCCTATCCGTTTCCAAATGTTTACCCAAATTCCACAAAATATGAGTGTGCCGGTGATGTAGTGGACTTTAGAACTTGGCTTGGTATATCACTCGAGACCACAATAATGAGTATTATGGATTTAATTGGAGTAACTTGTTTACATTGGTAAATTTTTAGGATTACACCCAAAAAGCCTATCCATGTTGTTTATTAACTAACTACACCGGTTAGTTAACCTCCAGTTTAAACCCTTTTTCACTCTCATCTTTAGAGTGAAGATCCACTAGAACAACCCGTAGAGCCAATCCTTTAGGAACTACACCAATTATTTGTTTCGTTACACCCTTACACCTTAACCTACCCTGTTAGATTAAGTTTAATTTACAGTTGCTAGTTGCTTAAAGTGTAAAGTTTGTATTTCCCGAGTCTTGTGTCATTTTCTATCTTTGGTGCGGTTGGAAATTTGCACATTGCAAATGGGAATGTATATTATAGTCAAAACTTATGTGATTTTACTACCATCACAATTATTGGTGAGTCCGAAGAACGAAGAACTATCGAAGAAATTATCCAAAATTATTATGATCGTGAATATGGTGAAACTACTCCGATTTTCGTATATAGTTAGATTGAAAAAAAAAACAAAAAAATGAGAAAAAAATGCAACAAAAAAGAAAGAGAAGGAAAATTTGAAGATAATCGTTTCGCAAAGCAACTACCGAAGGAATTACACGAAGGATCAATTATTCGTTGATACGCAACAAAAATCAATGATGTAAAGTATTGTACAAAGTAGAAGATATCGCCACTTACCTTGTTGCAAAGTTTGGGATGATTGGGAAGTTGACCGTTACGGGAACGCCAACTTAGGTTGTTGTTTTTGATCTATGATCAAGACGTTGTAAATAGTTGTGTCTTATTTATCTTAACGGTCGGGAAAAAGTGTCTCGCAACTTGTACTTTAGGCTTAATCTATTTGTTTCTTGATTTTTATTTAACAACAATTTACTTCCCTCTCACCTGATGATTAGCCGCTAGTTTTACGTGAATGAGGATTTATACGAACATGCATGTCTATTCCGTTGTTACGGCCATGAATGCATGTCTCGTACCTCTTTGGTTTACGAATTTTGGTGAAAGTTAGAAGGTTCCTACCCTATATCATTCTTCATCCTAACCGTTGATTAAGTTCGAATGGAGATGTGATCGAACAAACATGTCTATTCCATCATTACGGCCATGTATGTGTGCTTCAGCTGCCTTGTTGAAGTGGTACTTCTGGTGAAAGATTGTAGAATGATCAACCGTAAGCCTTTCCATACAAAAACCCATATTTACCTTTATAAACTTGTTACTCTTGGCTTTAGTGGTGGAGATGTGTATCCTTGCCAAGCTTATGATAGAATACTCATCACGACCGAGAAATTGAGCGAATAGTTACATGTTACCACATAGATTAGTTGAGTGATTTGAGTGTTTTCATCTTCCTATTTCGTGAGGTGTTTGGTTGTGTACTTGTAATAGATCAAATAAATGCTTTAACGAAAAATATCCTTAGGGATACATTTTTGTAAACTTCTAAAGGCTACATGAAAACAAGTAGGATTCAAGTGGGGGGATATTTGATGACATCAAATAACGTCTATTTTATAGCATCATTTATCCCATGTTATTAACCCATTTTTTATAGTTATTGCAAAGAATTGTTACTTAATCGTTTATATTTGAGAATTGCAATAATTATGGAGTACTTGGTGAATATTAGCAAAAGGCGCGCATTCTGGAGCTTAAATGAAGATATTTTGAAGATTACTATTCTGAAGACGAATACGCTGTATCCATCAAGGAAGATACGGCGTATCCGTGCCTGCACTCACCAAAGACCACAAAGGAATAAAGCTCAATACGCCGTATCCAGAGAAGACCGATACGCCGTATTGGAAATATGGAATGAATATAATATTCTGGAAGATATCAAGCGTGGTCCATACTCCAAGAAATCCCCAATACGACGTATTCAATCCTTGGATACGCCGTATCGAATCGACTTCCAGACCTTATAGATAGAAAACTCAAAAATGATTTTTAAGTGTGCTAAATCATATTCTCGATACCTAAACCATAAAAGTCGATTTTTAGAGGATAAAAAAAGCAGAAGAGGTCGAGCATCGCTATCAATTTCATATGATACAACGTGTAATTCCATATACTTTAGTAATCGTTCAGTTTTTGGTATCATTCGTTAACTCGATTAGTTTACCTTGGCTAAATAATTGCTTTTGTATTTATTATGACCTTTGAAGGCTAATACCTTTGGGTATTAGCCATTATTATGAAGATCTGAATGTTTGGTATTTGTTTATCTCAATTTCTTGATTTATCGTTGAATGCTTGTTTATGTTTATCAATTTATACTTGTTTACGCGCTTTTGTATGCGACCTATCATTCAACTGGATCTAGTGATACAGACCAAGAAAATGTGTTTGCTGTTTAAGCTAAAAGGTCTCCATCCTATCTTCCATCTTTGTATGCGTAGATTTACATATAATATCAAGTACCCTTTTAACACGATCATAATCTCCTTATCTATGCATTTTTTATTCACTGCAAAAATTTGTTCCTAAAACTCCGCATTTAGCTAGACTGAAAACGAAATACTAAAAAATTTATGCGTCGTGTATAACAACATAATGTTTCAGTAACATGGTTGGCCCTCGCACCGCGGTCATTTTCTAACTCGTTAATAACTAACAATTTCGTATAAGTACCAAACAAGCAGTATAACCGAATGTTCATTAATCAGCCATTTAAATGGGCTTGACTTGATTCCTCCATGTTTAGGGCTATCAAATATTAGAAAACCTATAATTAGAGTGTTGACGGTTCGGTTTATTGGTTATATCGAAATTCGGTTACAAAAATTTTTGAGGTCAACAGCCTAAAACCAACCGAACTAAACCGAATTCGAATTCGGTTCAGTTCTCGGGTTGACCCGAATAACCCGAATTTCACTATTTTTAATTTTTTTTAATAATTACATAAATTTTTTAGTAAACAAAGATTATTATTAACATATAAAATTATTTTTTTTATATTATGATAACATTTTAATGGTATTTATATATTATTAAAATAATATAAATATATTTATTATATAAATATATATATATATATATATAATATATTTATATATTTATATAATATATTTATATGAAATTCGGTTTTTCCAGTTCGATAATTGCCCAAACCCATATCAAACCCGAGAACCCGAATAAGTAGTTCGGTTCGGTTGGCGAATTCGTTCGGATTATAATACGAGATTCGGGTTTCGTTTTTTCGGTTTTTCTGCTCACCCCTAAACTAAATTACGTAGTATTTGCACAGTGAAAGAATTTGTAAATATTGAAGTTTAATCGTGGATATTTGTAAATTAGAGTATTGAGTTTTTTCCAATTTTCTGGTATGGATCGTATAGGAATTTTGTTCGAGTAAAGCATGTCAATTTCTCTTATTGCTGTTTACTGGGTTTTTGTGTTTTAAGCAAAACTTGAAACATACCATAAAACGGACCATGAAAATCATCAAATTAAGCATTCTTATCTATCTCGAACAAAGTCACATTGATTAAACTCTTTGTTTTAGTTGTCCACCTATAAACATTGGAAGAGCATTTTGCGTGATAGCAATGTTAACTAATTCTAGACATTCTTATCGACACATTTAACAAACTTCCTTAATATACGTTAAACTTAATAAGTCTTTGAACGAAACTCAATATTAGGAGTTGTACACGTCCATACAGTAACATATTTCTCCCCCGCATACTCTACCCTACTTCCCCTAACCCACATAAGAGCAAGACTCAAAACTGTGTCACATATCCTCACTTTTGCTACTTGTACTTTCATCAAACATAATTCTCTCGTCCTTTATAAATAGTTGAGACATGTCCAATGAGAAAAACTGAAGGAAAGAGACAGCAAGAGACGGTAAAGAAAAGGATTACAGTACATCGGATTTGGAACAGAGAGTTTGCCGTTAGTAAAAAAAAATGGGAAAAAACCCCCCAAAAATATAAAAAATAAAAAAAATGGGCCCATATTTAAAGATTTTACATTCTTCTGCCGATGCGTCACATGCCTTCTTTTGTTTGCTGGAGAGACTGATGATCGATGTACCATTTTAGATGAAGGTTTTTTAAATCTTTAGTTATTTTAAACTCTAACGTCCGTTGTTTTGTAAAAGCTTTTTTCTTGGCTTGATTGCCATACGTTACAAGGAATGGTCCTAAGGTTTTTTCTTAAACTTTTATATAAAGCTTGTATGTTTTGTAAAATTTGAGTTTTATATGTTTTTTTTTTTGTTTCAATAATTAACACAGTCACTTAGACTCGTTTGTTTCATGTAATTATATTAATCCCTTATTATTCCCCCGCCTTTTCTTTTCCTAGCCAACATAAAAAAAAAAAAAAAAAAAAGTTTTAAAAAAATTTAACCCTTTTAAAGCCCGAAAAAAAAAATTTAATAAACCAAAAATTAATTAAATGGAAAAAAAAAAAAAAAAATCCCATCCTCCCCCTTATTATGGTTTTATGTCCCCTTTTACAGGCACCCCACTTTACAAGTCCAAAAAATCTAAGAGAGTCTTTTTTTCAAAGGTGGTAACATTAGGGGGAACCTACAAGGGGAAGTTTCATAGGTTTATCTTTGTTTGAATCATAGTGAGTTGTTTTTTCCGATTTGTATATCTACTTTTGGCACGAACACATTTTTTTTTACCGATTTTTCATAATTTTATGCATTATTATGGTAACCAATTTATAAAGTTTGTAAAAAACGTTTTTATACATAGTGAAAAATATTCCCATAAACTCAAAAGGGTTTTAGAAACCACCGAGTGAAGTAAAAATCCAACGTTCCGCCCCCTATTTTTTTATACCCAAGGTGTTTACTCTACTTATTACTATGATTGAGTCGAAATAAGTACTTCTGTATTTTTCAAAACTAATTATCACTGCATGTTTACATATTTTTTTACTTTGTTTGCTGATTTTAATAACGTGGAATATTGCAAAAATATGAAGAGTTTATTGCAATGAGATAGACACATACTTTTGATAATGATCTGTTTTGATAATCAGACTTTTTATTAGCCGGTAATCAACATAACTGGTTAAAAATGTGTGAGCTATCATAAGTTTGACTCAAAGGTTGATATTTTGTGCTGATATGTCTTGATGCGGTGGATATCAAAGATAATAATCTTTCGTGTACGTAAATATTTACGTCATCAAAATATCTCAACGTTTTAGTATCGGTTATAACAAGTCAAACAAACCAGTTCTGACGCCTACTGATTAATAAAAATCAAAACAATGTTATTTTAACCCTCCAGAAGAGTACAATAATAACCAAAACGGGTTAAAAAAGCTTAAGTATTAAGAATGGATTTACTAACAAAATTATGAACCTTTATATAAAGTAACAAGATAGCAAGAAATTTTTTTTTATTATTGAACGCTAATAACTAAACGTATCGCATATCTAGCTTAACAAAGGTAAGAAACACTAGCGATTCAAAAAAAAGTGTAGACGGCCACTTGATTGCTGCGTTTTTGTCTTTCATCATTATGTAAATTCTATTTTAGTGTTAATAAAAGTATAAGTAAGATTTATTAAAAAAAAAAAACTATTAATAGTCTTTATTAAGTTGAAAGACATTTTGGTGTTTTAATGAAAGTTTACGTCGTCAACACATCAACAAACACATGTTAGTATAAGATAGGGACATACAACATTGAAACTGTTAAAAACGTAATATAACTAGAGCCGTTTTAACTGGATGCATGTAACTATACTAACCAAAGTGGATAATATATAAGTAGTCAAGTCAATGAACTTCTAGTTTGAGGTCCAATTTCATATTGTCTTGTGTTTTTATCCGATTATAAATCAAGACATATTACCTAACAAGATGTAAAACACACATCAATTACTTAACTGATCACTATCTAACATCTTTTTAGCTTTCTTTTTTTCAAATCCCAAATTGATTCCCTTAACAAAAGTGATTGTGGCTCTCGTTGAAAAGGTGCTGCTTTGTGATAGTGACTAACTACAGTTTTAAGATTGGGTTGGATTATTGAAGTTGATGATGATGCTAAAAGAAAATGTTTCAACTTTATAGCAATACGACATGACTCAAATGGCCATTCTTGGGTATGCTTGATATGGGTTTGTCCAACTACAAGGGAAGTTTGTTAGTCCACTTAATTAAACCAAATCCCACCAAATTTGTCAATACTACCAAATTTGTGATACCATATCTTCTTACATATCACCTTCAAAATGTTTTATGTAATTGTTTGAAAGGATGGACCGCATGATATTTGGTTTCTTACAACTGAAATAATCTTCTTTTTTGGTTCGCAGAGTTTCCAACGACTATCTTTTTTATAGCCCGAAGACGTATAAAACACAAGTTCAAAGAGAGTGAGTATATTTGACAGTAAGCTTTAAACTGTAAGCTGTTAACATGAGCTACAAGCTGTATATTTTTTTCGATAAAAGTGTCTGGTGAATTAGCTGTTAACTAAAATTATAAAATGTAAAATGACATAAAAGGACATATCTATAATTATAAGCAAATGTAAAACCTGAAAATAATAAAACTCATTGGTAAGGAATAACGAACACTAACGTCACGTGTCCAAATATAGATTAAGTCTGAGCTTATTAGTAAGTCAAATGGTTAAGATAGAAAGCTAACCAGGCTAAAGGCCCATGGAAAGCCTATTGAGAAGCCCATGGCCGGCCACAAGCTATTGTATAAATACCCTCTCCACACATGGAGAGGGAGTATTGTGGTTTTAGCATTATACAACATAATCCTAAATCTTTCTTTCTTGACACTTTCTCTCATTAGAACCAATCTCCATCCACTTTCTCTCACTAAGGAGAAAAACCATCAATGATTGGTATATAGATTAACTAGTATTCTACAATTAGTACAATAGCTATGGCATGAGATTGTTTTAGTTTTTATTATTGTATTATTGATTTGTTTTTTTCAAACGACTATTTTTTTTTGTTTTTCGAAGCTCTATGAGCATTTTTGTGTTCGAAAAGTCCTTAGAAAAGTACGAATCTTGATTTAATTTTTTTGGTCTTAAAAACATAAAGTTTGCATTCTTAAGGTACTTATAGGCATAGTAATACTAGTTGTACAAGAAATTTTAGAAAAACGATCAAAAGTGTGTCTTTTTGTGTTTTGGAAAATTTGAGTTTCGTGCAGTTGAAGGCGAATTAACAATTTGGTATTGACGATATGCGAAATTAGCAATTTACATTTGAAGGCGCATAACTTGGCATTAAGGCTAAATAGCAATATGGTATCATTGGAAGTCTAATTAGCAATTTAGGGCAGTTGAGAGGCGATTTAATTATATATCAACTCCTAAGTCAAGCGGATTTTTTAATTCTCTGTGTAAGGCGATTTAGCAATCTTCCAAGCCAAGGCTATTTATCAATTCCCTATGCAAGGCGATTTAGCAATTATCAAAGTCCACCCCCCCCCCTCCAAAGGCAATTTTAACAATTTCTTTTGAAAATTCTATTTTAGCAATTTCTCCAAGCCAATGCTATTTAACAATCTTTCCCTTTGCATGCTATTTAACAAATTCCCTTTACACAGGCGATTTAAAACCAACATTCAAAAGGAAAAAAAAATTTCACCTGAACACGTCAAATTTGCTAAAAGTAATTATACGGATTATCTCTTGATTTGTAAAATTCCCCCCCGTGAAACATGCAATTGTCTTTCACCTTTTATCAAGAGTTGTAAAATCCCGTGTAGTTTCAAGACTTACAACACTCAAAAGACAACTCACCAAACCACACAATTACTTTCAATCACCGTTTGATCCACAATTAATCTTATAACATCAAATCAATATGGATTCAGTGATTCCACTTGGACAAAAAAAATACTCTTGCTGAGTACATGATACTCTCCGGTGCTAATAATCGTCCCCATGGTGGGACAAGGACTTTTATGATTCATGAAAATTCAATGGAAAAATACATGCAAAACAGAGAAGCACGGAAAGAATGAATACTTGAATCATTGAAAACTGTCCACTCATTTGGCCTACTGTTGAAGAGAATGGGGTGACCAGAACAAAGAAATATGCTAAATTAACTGTTGCTGAGAAAATTCAAGCTGATTATGATATAAAGGCAACCAATATCATTCTTCAAGGTCTACCAGCAGATATCTATTCAGTTGTGAATCATCACAGAGTTGCCAAAGATTTATGGAGAGAGTTCAATTATGATGCAAGGTAAAAAAAAAAAAAACCTCTTTGACTAAGCAGGAAAGAGAGTGTAAAACTTGTATGAAGCATTGAAAATTTACTCACATCAAGGTGAATCACTACATAAGTAAATACTTGAGATCCACAGACAGCTGATATACTGACATGAACATTTAAACATAAAATGAAGCAATTTCAGTATACAAGTACATAAACAGTCTTCCACCTGAAAGGATTAGAGTTTTATGACTCATGTCAAGCTTGTAAAACATTTGCATACTACCAACTTTGATCAGCTTCATGCATATCTTGAACAATACGAACTCCATGCAAATGAAGTCCGTCTTCTGCGTGAACGCAATCAAGATCCACTTGCATTTGTTGCAAATCAGCAATTGACTAACTACATCAACACTTATCAGTCTTCATACAACAATCCTCAGATTCAACAACATTCTACCATCTAATATGGATCAATTCATCCCAATTCAACATTACTCATCTACTTATCCATCACAACCTCAATTCAATCAGTCATCCGTTCCACCATCATATCCATATCAGTCTCAAATGAATCATCAAACCCTATCTGTTCCACAAATTGCTTATCAATCACCTTAAGTTACTACACAACCTATGACTCGTGGACTCAGGTTTTGCTGTTCCTGTATTCTCTCTAGGAGATGATCCAATTGCTTGTCTCAACAAGGCAATGGCTTTTCTAACGGCTATAGCTTCCTCAAGGTTCCCCTCAACTAATAATCAACTTAGTACTTCATCGAATCCGAGAAACCAAGCCACTATTCAAGATGGAAGGGTCACAGTGCAACAAGTTTAAGGGAGACAAGGACAAAGTTATTCTGGTACTTGTTCAAAGAGTAATGCTACTAGTTCTAGGGGAAACAATGCAAGTGGACATGCAAGGGTTGTTAAATGCTACAACTGTCAAGGTGAAAGACATATGGCTAGGCAATGCACTCAGCCAAAGCGACCAAGGAATGAATCATGGTATAAGGATAAAGCAATGTTAGCTGAAGCTCAGGAAGCTGGACAAGTTTTGAATGAAGAGAAACTCGCATTTCTTGCGGATCCAGGGGTTCCAGATGGTCAAGCTGTTCAGACAATCATTCCAAACAATACTGCTTTTTAGACTGAGGATCTTGATACTTATGATTCTGACTGCGATGATGTAACGAATGCAAAAGCGGTTCTCACGGCTAACATTTCCAACTATGGTTATGACGTTATCTCAGAGGTACCTCATTCTGACACCTATCTTAATGATATGGAAAATCAAAGTGTGCATGCAATGCAGGATTTTGAACAAACACCAGCTGTGGATTTTATAGATAATGAGA